>CAEGAE010057682.1:0-10460 GCA_903067095.1 Girardinus metallicus
TTTTCTGGATTTTTGTTTTAGATTCCATCACTCACAGTTGAAGAGTACCTATGATAAAAATTACAGTCTTCTACAAGCTTTGCAAGTGGGAAAACCTGAAAAATCAACAGTGTATCAAATACTTGTTCTCCCCACTGTATCCAAGGAACTTTTACTTTCATATAATCCAATGGATTAGAGGGATTTATTGGCCTCAATAAATCACTTTTATGGACAGTTGGTGATATTCACATATTTTTCTTATATATAAGAGGAGCACTTCATCCGTTCAACTTACAAACTATTGTGATAGCATTAATTTTAAGGTGAGTTGTCTGCGCATCAGTGAAAGCTGTTGTGGGACTTCAGGTAAAAAAAAAAAAACTTTTATATTTGCGCATATCAGTTGATTTATGCTAGTTGTACAACAAATGAAAGGCCAAAATCAATATTTTTTTTATATATTACATACAAATATAAAACAACAATTTGAATTTATGGCTCACACAACCATGGGGATTTTTTTTTGTTTTGTTATTGCTTCACATATGGAAATCTGTGAAGTGAAACTAATCGATACATTACATTTCACATCTTGAACTGAATTACTGAACTAAATCAATTTTTACAGGATGGTCAAATTTATTGAGACACAGTTTTAGTAAAATTCCAATCACTGAGTATAATGGTGAAACGGCTCCCTCTCCTGTTTTCTTTTTGTAACATCGATCATAATTTTGAAAATGATGGTAAAACGCCAGTATTTTAACTTCAGATCCAATTAGATTTTGGTCTCACTCTCAGTAAATATCATATGTACGTAAAACAGATATTCAGGTCTCCATATCCATGAAGAACTTCACGGAACTATATCAGAAGATACAGAAGAGTTCATAAAAGGCCTTTGAAACGCTTTATACACTCTGGGTTTTTAGAAGTTCAAACTATAACATTGTAGATGTAAGGAGCAAAAATTAGCTTTGGACTTCCAGTTTTCTAACTGCTCCAGCAACCATTTCCTGTAATTACAGCCGAAACATAAACACTCAATACTTCCTGTGCAAGACAGGCAGAAGCAGTCAAGCCTCCGCAAGACAGTGATGCTACAACGGATTAATCAGACCGCAGAATATGGAAGATCTCTTTAGAAAAGCAGTGCATTATTATGGTATCAGCCCATCAGTAGTGATGGCAAATGAGTGCAGCCTCATTCTGCACTTATGCAGAATGAGGCTAAAGTTAGTGGAGCTGGCTTATAGGAAGTGGTTTGCACCACTGTCAATACATAAGCAGGTATGCGCTCTATGCAGCCATGGGCAGCAGGCTGCAAAAACTGTCACACTGACATTTGAGAAAATGCGGAGGATAAATGTGCGGTTACCACAATGGCTGAGGCGTTATACCGCTGGTGCAGTCGTCCTGTCTTTTTGAAGCCATTTTGATACCCTGACACTGGACCCTGAGTGGGTTTTCTGCTGCAAATAAGGGCCAAAATGCACATAAGTGGTGTCTTATGGGCATTTTGTTTAAAGTTTCATTATTTGTGTCACCCTCATTATAATTTATGAAAACAATAGTACAGCCCACAAGCTTTAAATCGGATGTGTTAAAGTTACTGCAAGTGTGATGCTTTAGTAGACATTTCTTTATGTTAACTAAAAAAAAACAAAAAAAAAACATCTTGATAAGTTAAGTGTAAAATCAGCCACACACTCCTGTGTGTGGCTGATTTTACACTTAGCTAAAAATATATTACAGTAACATGATTGTTCAAATAGATGCACTTGTCTGCCATTGGTATCTGAACCAGGGGTCAGGCAGCGTCGTCTCCTACCTGAGCGGGCTCCCCGGAGCCTGAACAACACTCTGGAGCGAAATCCTGAGGTGTCACTTTGGGAGCGGTGTCTGGGGAAGGGCAGCAGCTGAGTAAAGCGCCTCATCTCTGGGTATGTGTCTCCTTCCTCATCCTCCATCGTCGAGTCCTCCGTCAACCCGCGAGGAGAGGTGCAGCAGAGTGAAACCTCTCTTTATGAACATGTAGCAGCCTAAGCCGGGGCCCCTCCTTCTCGTCCCCCTGCAAACTTCTTCTACGTTCCTGTTTTGTCGACGCCTGTGAAAAAAATAGCTACCGAATAACAGCTTTAACTGGTTTGTCTTGTGTTTTAAGACCGCAGTTTGAGAAGATACAAAAAAAAAAAAAAATTGGTGCGAGACAATTTTCTTTACGCCCTAATTCCTATCTATAACATCATAACTTTTAAACTTGTGTAGTCGACTAAAGTAAGATATGCTACTTTTACTGATTAATCTAAAAAATATTAATGCTTTCACATTAAGTTAAATAATGTGAAAGCAAAATTATAGAAAAAAAAGACAAGCTAATGTGATTTCAGATTTTAAACACTAGAGGTCGCTAAATTGCCACTCTGCTACGATGTCCATATTAACAGAGTCCCTTCATACATTTGCTCGAAAAATAAGTTGAAGACATCTTACTCCAATCCTTTCTAATATTGCATTTTTAGTTTGTTTTCAATTAGCACCTTAAAATTACATAGTATCTCAACAAATCATAATGAAAAAAAAAATAGATAAAAAAATGCAACATACTACAAAAAAGTTCTGGAGATGGAAAAAAATGTAACGTCAAACAAAATTCAAATATAGCACAGTTTTACAGTGTCTCAAAACTTGAAACTTGAAAAACTTCATATTTTAGCGAGGTCACAGTAAGACGTTTATAAGTCACTCATATTGTAAGATTTAATTTCATTCACATGCATTCCGCCGCCATAATCCAGTCAAACTCAGAGTGAACATCTTCCCAACAGACGATCTGTGTTCATCCTGGCGCAGCAGTATGACTGTTGTCTTCTGTATCTGTTGAGATGGGCTGAGGGCTGCGGCGCAGAGGATAGACTAAACAACCCTAAGACTACGTCCGCTTGGTAGGAAGTTGAACGCTGGGAGGTAAACTATGTTTTTCGTCATATGGAAAGCCACTAACTTAACCGTTCTGAGCTTTTTTTTCCCTGTTAGTTTTCCTCTAATGTTTTACGAACATGGCTAACCCCAGTCATCTCTGTTAGCCATGTTAACGCAAGCCGTAGTTCCCTCAGCAGATTCCCGATAGTTTTAGGTGGGACATTTACACTATTAGATGTATTTTGTGAGTCATTTAGCTTGTTTCATAACCTGCACCATTTCTGGTTGTTCATTGTGTTGCTAACACAACTGTTCAATGGATTATGGTAATTTAAATGGTCAAATGTTAATCAAGACTAGCTCACTCTCATTCTAATGCTATTTCGTGCGTTTGGGTTGGTAAACTCACGGACAGATAGTCTTTTTGTTGGCTGCTATTGAAAACTCATTTTAGCTTTGACATTCTGATTGTTCTTTTCAACTGAAAGGATCTTTGTGATGGCAATCAAACCTGCTGGCCTTATCTGCTCTGTTAGAAGTAGTTTATGGGCAGAAAGTTGAACCGAACCCACCTGTTCTACTCCTGCACTTTGACCTCCAGATAGCAAGGCCTTCACAGTAAAGTGCCTCTGCTACACCCTCATTTGTTCTTTAGTGGGATTTTTTTATTTTTTTTTTAAAGGCGTTCTGATGCCAAATACACATTCACCATGGTCTGCTAGTGATAGCAAGTCGAGAAGGTAAAAATCTGATCTTTTTTAAATTCATAACCCACCATTCTAAGTACTACCATGTCAAGTTGACAACAACCCTCTTCAGTGTGGATGCTTCTGTTGAGAGAAGAAAACTCAAGACTAGCTACTTTGAGTATCATTGAAGTGTTAAAACGTCACGTTGGAGAAGGTACAGATACCAAGAAGACCGGACAAACGGAGTACAAAATGTACACAAGTTGTTCGATCAAGGTCACAGACCTTACATTGTTCATCAACCACAAAACCCTGGTGGAGCTTTAGTTTTTAATCAGATCTCTCTTTCAGAAGTGATTATCTGTTTTTTTTTTTTGGAAAGCGAATAAGGGCAAACCGAATGGCCAGATTTTACTGTCAGATCTTCTGTGATCCGTATTAACCCTCTTGTAATAAAATCACTAAGATCTGATCCCAGTGATGTTTCTGAGTCATGCTGCTACTTCCACACAAAGATGACCACAGGACAGGCTTATAGTGGTGGGAAAAAGTCAGAAAGAAAAAAAAAAAAAAAATCAATCAGTCAGCAGCCAGAGAGAGGACCTGTCCGTGTGAGGTAAAGCTGTGAGTTCAGATTGCGTGCCGTGCCGCTTCGCTGGTAAATCAGGAACTCTTCTAAGCGCTCCGCAGGACATGATATTTACTCACGTTAATAGTAGCAAATATGTACAAACAGAAATATAAACAGTCTGATACCAGCTAAATCCCTGAACATGATAATTGTCAATGTTTGCTTCAGCTGTTAACACCCACTGCAGCAGCAGCGGTAAGGGTTTGGGCAGTAGAGCCACATTTTGGATCAAACGCATACGTTTGGTACTGAAATGCAACTCGAACGATTTGGAAACGATATAGAAATGTGTTGTTCCCCCCATAACATTGTGTTCCAGAATCAGCTGATTAGCTTGATTCATGTGCTTCTCGTGATGTCACTAACCCAAAAACACACCAGGAGCAAGATCTTTTTAGTGCAATTACAGAAAAGACAACAAAACATATTTTGTGAACTGCTGCAGTGGAGATTGTTCATCCATTTCTGATGAAATGGTTGATTTCTGAACTCTATTTTTACTCGCAGTGAACATCTACAGCAATACATGCCTGGATAGTGTCTATAAAATAGCAAAATATTTCTATGTAATATATAATATTGTGATGATTTTAGGAATACCTTTAAACACTGTTGCTAAAGTATCAGCAAGTAAGCCCTTACTACTAGTTTTTTTTTGTTGTTGTTGTTGTTAACTTGAAAACAAGTTTCAGTGTTAAGTTTGCCCATAATGAGAGACTAGAAGTATCAAAAGAGGGTTATTTTATTTTTCTTTCTTAACAAAAGACACGAAGATAAATGTGAATTTCAACTGGAGTCTGAAATGTGGCTACAACCGGGCAGGTTGTCAAACATTTTCTTGGCTGGGCTCCTTTAGTAAAGAATTTGTTACATAAAAATTGGGTGGAAACCAGATTAAGCTAGTCTGATCAAAACCATGTCTTAACAACTCTTGAAGCATTATCTCCAAGTTAGACTATGTGTGTGTGTGTGTATAACAGATTTATATTCTCAGATGTGTTTTATTTCATGCTCCTTTTGTTAAAGAAGCCATTTATGTTCTTTTTTTTTTGTTTGTTTTTAAGATGTCTCTTGCAAAGAGCCCTTCTTGGTAGAAAGAAAGCAGAAAAATGCATGAGACTTTTTCCACAGAAACTCTGTTTAGTCATGACTACAAAAACTTCTGACAGCGGTGCCATCTTTCATCATGGGATATATTTATATATGCCAATTAATCAGCCAGAGATCAGAGTTGATCCATTTTCCCTGTCAGCCAAATTTGGACTAGCTTACTTCCTGAGAGTTTTCAAATTTCACACTAATAGAAAACTGAGATGTGTGGAAATAACTTACTATGTATCAGGGTTTTAAGATCAGGTCAGTGGCTGCTGTTCTGATCTTGAAAAGACTCATTAAATGACTGTGCGCTAAATAGAAAGTGAAAGACTTTAATGGAAAGAAAGGGTCTTTTTTTTTTCTTTCTTTCCACCAAACCGGTTTCATTTCTACATCGATGCTTTCTTTCTGTCCCCACCACCGCAAACACTGACCCCGAAACGCGGCTGCTTCATCAGCACCAAGTCTTTCCTGGGTCAGACAGAGGAAAGAACCACTGTCGCCTACACCTCAAGTGGGGCTCATGGAAACCAACAACCTGTTATTTGTTAAGAGGACCGAGTCTCAAAGTGGCATTAAAAAACAAGGCTGGGGGTGCTGTGGTGGCGCAGGTGCAAAGCACAACCCACATATGGAGGCTTTAGTCCTCATGCCGGTGGTCGCAGGTTCAATTCCCGGCCTGGCGACATTTGCCGCATGTCTTCTCCCTCTCTCAATCCCTAATTTCCTGTCGGGCTACTTTCAAATAAAGGCCACTAGAGCCTCAAAAAATCTTTAAAAAAAAACAAAAAAACAAGGCTGGTCATATTTATAGCTGGTAATAAATAAATAATAGGGTTTGTTAAATTGAACTCCAGATCTGCACTTTAAGTCTGTATAAAAAATACAACACATTGTAAGCTACGCAATAATGTTTCACAAAGCGGACACTTTGGAAAATGAAACTTGTTGAAATGAAACAAAATATTTCCATCTTATTGTTGCTAAGCTAGAGTTGGCATGGTAGGTTGCCATGGATTCTGACCAGCTTGTTTTGTTGCCTTCAATCTGGGTGTTCAAATTATAAATTATTTTAAAGCAAAAAGTCTTCTTGAATTAACACCGCTTGGTGAAATGTGGCCACTAATTCATATAATGCTGCAATGGGGGGTTGCTGGTCCCCTTCACAGTTTGCTACTTTATAGTTTTGATTTGCTACTGTATAGTTTTGATTCTTTGTACCAGATTTGTTTTTGGGTGTGAAGTGGACCCAGCCTGTGTAATTGCTTGATGGTGTCCTTTGGCTTTTCCTGTTTGTCTGCTTCATAGATACGATACCTCCAAGCAACACTTTCACTTTTGCATTTTTGACTTCTTAGGAATCATCTTCTCCAGACATATTTGTCATGTTACTGAAGTTTGAAGCCTCCAGCATTTCAACTTCCAGACAGGCATTAATGGTCTGCTTTGCAATATCGATGCCCAGACGAATTCTCAAAACCAAAAATTAGATTATTCGATAAAATCTATTTATCAGCCAGCCCTAATTTATACCCTATTAATTATAATGATTATCTTTTGGTCTTTGCGGTTGGAAGGCATCTTTGCCATTACCCTAATCGCTAGCTTCCCCGCAGATTCGTCATCAGATTCAGGTCGGGGACTTTGACTGGACTCCTCCAAAATGTTAATATAACCTCCAGTCAAAAGAAGCCTGTTAGTAAAATCTCAATCACAACTATGGTCGTACCTGAAACTTTCAACACGTTTTACACGAGTGGCAGCAACTCTGCACATCACACTCCAGGCTCCGACTTCAGGGAGCGCGCTTGTTGAGTTTCAGTCAAAATCTGACTTTAGCGCAAAGAGAATCCACCTTTATAGAAAGTAAGTTCAACTTAACACCTGGTCGACATTATCCATTCACTCAAAACCAAGAAGTTCATAGTGGTCTATGAACTTCTTGGTTTTCTTGCCACTTCCTCACCTTTAGGGTCGTAACCACAATACTCCCCTAGCATCTGGATTCACAGGAGCACTTACTCAGCCCGGCCGCCTCTCTCGTGACAGTCAGTATTTGTTTTGTGCTGAGATAGCTGCTTCTTACTGCGGCCCCTTCTCTCTTGCCTGAGTGTCAAACGGGACGACTCTGGTGCACGCAGGGACTCGCTGAGATGCTCACAGCCCAGAGTCCATGCATAACAACTAAGCCTTTTGTCCCCTTTGTGCCCCCCTCTACCACCACCACCACCATCTCTCCCTGTCCACCCACACAGCGCACATAATGTTGCGGAGAAAGAGCCCCTTTATCTTCTGCCTTCCACTGACACACATCAGTCCCATATTTCAGGCCTGGTCTCCAAAAAGACAACAGCTTAAACAGGCTGATGCGACAATATGTCCACAGTGACTCGGCAACCACCCACACAGAGCTTTGACATTGAGATGTGAGCAGTCACACGCGTCGAGCATCGACTCTTTTTTTTTTTTGTTTTGTTTTTTTTTTGTTTTGTTTTGTTGATTAACAACATACAAGGTTTTTTTTTTTGTTTTGCTTTTTTTGTTTTGTTTTTTTTTCCTAGGGATGTGACTTACCAGGTTAACAACTGCTTATTATTATTATTCTTGCTCTCTCTCTATGCCTCTATGCTTAAGTGAGTGCTGAGCTGAAGGAGGGAGTAGATAGAAGGGGTTGGACAGAGGCTTGCCAAATCAGATGAGTGAGCATTTGGGAGGAGAGAGCTCGGAAAGTGAAAAAGAAGCCGACTGCAAAGCAGAAAGGGGGGAGAAAAAAAAGAGAGAGAGCAAGCGACGGCGCGGAGGAAGTATGAGAGAGAGAGACAGTGTTACAGGAAAAAAAAAAAGAGGCCAAAGGAGAGTTAAAAAAAAAAAAGACGACAAGAGAGTGGGTGAGGCTGATATAAAAGGATAAAAGGGCGGGCTGTGGTTGGTGTCACATGATCTGCTGGCTGGTTGGTGCCTGGTGAGCTCCAGGTGGCAGCGGGACCACAGTAGATGCAAAACGAAGGAAGGAGAAGTACAACCGCCCTCTCCCGCCTCACAAATTTCTCCTTCCACTCTTTTCTTTTTTTTTTTTCTTTCTCTCTCTCTTCCTTTCTTTCTCTCTGTGTGTCCCGAAGGAATTCTCCCTGATCCCAATCGCCCCCTCTCCTTCTCTGCTCCCGGCCTGACGAGGCCGGGGAATGTCCTGGTGGCGAGATGCCTTATGTGGACCGACAGAACCGCATCTGTGGTTTCCTGGACATCGAGGAGAACGAGAACAGCGGCAAGTTCCTGCGACGCTACTTCATCCTGGACACACAGCAGGGGAGCCTGGTGTGGTTCATGGATAACCCTCAGGTAAGCGCAGCTATTGGTGTTAGCTTAGCTCTTTAGCTTTAATCTTGAAGATATGAGTATGGTTTAAAAAGAAGAAGAAAAAAAAGAAACAATTCATGCAGCTGCAGATTGTTGTGAGGTTTCTGGCGATGGAGCGTTGGCCATCTTAAGCAGCCGAATGCCATGTGTCATTTATCTGAGGCGACGATCAGCTTTCCTGCAGCTGAAAGCAACTTAAAGCCAAGCTCTCTCATTCATCATGAGCACAGAATTAAGTACGGTAAACGTTTCCATCGCCTGGCAGCCTCACGAGGACAGGAGAACTTGTAATTATGTAATTCTAGCTGACAGAATTGGGAAGCGCATATTTTAAGCCCAGGAGTAACTGAGGGCAAACAGTGTGTCTGGGTTTTAGCTGTTGGTCCACATCGCTGTAAATCATTTAGGATGAGTGTTTGAGGAACTCCACTTACACTCCTGCTTTTTTTTTTTTTAAATGTGAGGTTTATTTTACTTATTTATTTGTGTGTGTTCATGCGGGTGTATGTGTGTTCATGCTGGTTTTGATCTGCTCTGTATTTGTCAGAGCCTTGTCATGCAACGTTTCCATAAATGATGTAGTGCATGAGAAATGCTAAATTATTGAGTACTTCTCTTTTTATAGGTTGACAAAAATTAAAATTTTAATGATGTTAAATCTGGATCTCCTAATTTCAGTAACAGAGCAAGGCAGTAAAAATGATGGTAATGGAGTGCAGTCAAAGTAAAGTTGTGCAGAACTATACAGTCGTGCTTTGCAGAGATTTTTATGGGGTATTTACTTTCAGCTAAAACTTCAACCTCAACAATTAGAAATGTTCCAATCAGTCATTTAAGGCCAGGCATTGACCAACTCGGAATTGCAGTCTGATACTTGATTAAATAAAGTTTCCATTCAACCAATAAGTTTTGTTTAATGAAGATTTATAGGCAACCTTTTAAAAACTATGTAAAATGAGTGTCATTTTAGAAAAAAATCTCTAAAAATAATGATTATTAGTCTTTAAAAATGATTGTAATATATAAACTTTTAAATCTATAAATTTAAAGAGATAGTTTATTATAAAACGTCTTTGAAAAATTGAAAACCTTGCTAAAGTGTGTTCAAAAATATTTAATACTGCAGAACATCAATACAATTTAAGACTAAAGGCTAAAAATTGTGTTTTTGGAACTCAGTTGTGGAATAATGCTAGCATGAAATTAAAAATATTTAATTCACTATTTGTTTTAGAAAATGTGGTAATATGTTTTAAATGGTTACATAACTCAATAAATACACATGCTTTGGACAGAGGTCTTTTTTTTTTCTCTCATTGAAGGTTATTTGTTAAAGGCTGCAAATACAGAGTTAGACTTATCTTACATTATCCTTCTGCCCTTTTTGGTCACCTTTGTCGATTGTTTTTTTTATTTTTTGTGTGTTTGTGAATCATTTATGTTTATGACTAAAATAATAATAAAAAATGTTTTTATTTACATTTTATTAGAAAAAGCCTCCTTGCCATCTCTCCAAGCTGGAGCTCCATACTCAGATTCTCCATCTCATTCAATTTAGGACTCTGACTTAGTCACTCCCAGATGTTTGTATTATGTTATTTAAAACTTATATCTGGTATATGCCTATATCTGTTTCAAGGTGTGGTAAAATAACACAGCATTTCATTAGGCGACTGTGGCTCTGTGGGAAGAGTAGTTGTCTTGTGATCGGAAGGTTGTAGGTTCAATTCCAGCTTCCTCCTGCCCCATGTCGATGTGCCCTTGGGCAAGGCACTTAACCCCAA
>CAEGAE010057689.1:0-33587 GCA_903067095.1 Girardinus metallicus
ACCCAAACAGGTTTTGCTTTTTTTTTGTTTTTTCTGTTTTCCTTGTCCAGTCTTTACCGTTTCCCTCCAGTGTTTTTTTTTTTTTTCTCCCCCCCCCACCCCCCCCCCCCCCCCCACCTCCTTCCACGTCCTCGTCTAATAACATGATCCGGTTATCTCAATAACACTGTTTTCATAAGTAATCTAGTCAGCGGCGGAGAGAGGCAGCATGTTTCCCACACAATCTGAAATCTGGCCAGCATGGCAACAAAGAAAGTTAGCCTATTAGGTCCGCTGCGCGATGACAAACAGGGTGAGAGCGAGTGAATTTACATGAGTCACAATCATCCTCCGAAGTGTTGTTTCGGCGTGTGTCACAGGGATCACATGGTGGCCACGCATGTTTGACCATAATGACAAATTAATTTAATGTACCATTGTGCATAATTATTGGGTCGTTTGAGTTTGTTTTGGATTTTGTTATTATTTGTGTTCATTAGCTCTTGCTATTGGTTCCGCTTTGTTCTGCTTCAGTTCCTTCGTAGTGATTCTAAGTTTATTTCTTGTGTCTAGTCCCTTTCTTAGCTCTAGATTTTATTTTTCATGTGTTTAGTATTCTTTTTAGATTAATTTCCTAGCCCCTAGTGTCATTTCCGCTTTCTCTATCTCTCCCCTCACCTACAACCCATTAGCTCAACAGTGCAGCTCTTTTGTCCAGCATTCAACCTTCCGGTACTTAAGCACCTCATTATCAGTCACTCCTTGTGGGTTCCTCTTATTATAACCTGCTATTTTCCCTGCTTATTCCCTGTGTTTCCTGTTTTCATTTTTTTGTTTTACTGTTTTTGTTCTGCTTTGGCTCCCTGTGATTTTTGTAAGTTTTTTTTTTTACATTTTTATTACATATTCTTCACTTACAAGCTGCTTCTGCTTCTCTGCATCGTTACATTCTCTCAATTACATCTACTTGAGTAACTTTTTGGAAAAAATGTACTTTTAGGAGTATTTTTGCTATGTTATACTTTTTACTTTTACTTATAATTTCTAATTTTATTATAAAATATTTCTACTCTTACTTGAGTAAAATTTCTGGATTTTCTACCCACTGAATGAAAAACAAACATGTTTCAACCAAAAAATCACCAGACACACACCTGCAGTTTTTCTTAAAGTTTTGAAAGATTTATATAGAAGAAATTTGATTTGGAAAATTTTCTTTTGCCTGATTTTTATTATTTTTCGTAACTTATATCAATTATTGTCTTTTTCCCTTTAAAATGCCAAAGTTTCCACTATATATTTAAACCTAATGACATGCCAAGGAGAAAATTCAGTCTTCTGATTCAGACGTTGTGGAGCCGGGATGCATCCAAAGTGACATTAGTGAGACTATTCACACAGCAGGCAAAAGCGACTCATATCCAACTTTTTCATGACAGTCTGAACGGCCCGATTCCGATCTTTATACCCCTCAAAAAAATCAGATTTGTGCCACTTTCACACGTCACATATTTTCCAACTTTTGAATCATTGACTTGAAACATGCCTCATAATTGTGCACAAAAAGTAGTGAGACGTGCAAACAATGACTAAAAGGTTGCAGAATGCCATCACTACTAGTTGTGCTTTCTTTTTTCTTACCTTCTTTTGTCTTATGATCTTGTGACGGAACTGTCAGCTCAAGAACTTTAAAATCGATCCGTATGGTGGCGTCCATTTTTTTCAGTAAACAGAGTGTCAGTGTTTTTCTTCTGTGCACGTGGGTCCCTTTGGCGTCATAAACTTTTAGCACAGGAGTCTGATTGCGGTCGGGTTTAGACATTAGTACGAATGGCCATGCAAAAAATAAAAACGTCAGTGCTGATGGGACGATGGATGGAGCTAAACTCTGGGACAATGCTGGAAGAAAAGCTGTTAGAAGACTGAGGTGAGGTGACTGAGTTTCCAGCTGGACAACCATCCTAAACATTGAGCCACTTGAGTAATTTTTATTAAAGTGCATCCATGTGGCCCAGTCAAAGTACAGACTTCAATCTAATTCTCTCTGTCCAAAATAGGCCAAAATGTCACAGATACATGTCTTGATAATTTGTAAGAAAAATGAAACTCTTTGTATCAGCTTGCACACTTCATCTTAACTACAGATAAATATTGTAAATAAAAAAAAATCATATGCACAATAGTGTGTAAAGTCTTAAAGTTTATTTTGTTATTAGACACTCTGTGAATAGTGTAATGTATAATTCAATGTGCAGCACTGAATATCATTTTTGTTGCCTCTAACTTCATTCTCAGCCTTCAAAGTGGCTACGCTAATGCTATCAGTTTTACAACTAAATTAATAATCTAAATTACTGCAAGATCATTAAGAAAATAATGTTAAACAACTTTTGTATTCATATAAATATCTCACTGGATGAATGAGGTTATTATAATAAAAATTTAAAAAATAACCAGAACAGATAATTAACACCCAGAACTGAAGTGAGCAGCATCCTGGTTGTTAATATAACTGTAATTTTAATCAAGGGGAATTAGTTTCCCAGGATGCATTTCAAACCTACAGTAAAGTGATGTAAACAGATCAAACAGCAAAGAAATGCAGGGAAAACAGCAGTTTTACTGTGAGAAATGCCTACAGCGACATGCTGTGCATTCTTTCAACTCTAAAGAGCCATTGTGAGCTCCTGTTGAAACAACTTTTTCTTTCTTCTACAGTGGAAAATTTCTCTTTCTAGCTTTATTTATGCAAAATGTTATTTTACTGCTTATATTTAGAACGGAAAAACAATAATCAACCTAATCCATCCACTGTTATTTCTACTACTAATTAAGTATTCAAATTTTTTACAGTTAAATGCATGAAACTTGGTGCAGTTTTGATGTAAACTTTCATACTGCTTGAAAGTACAAAAGCAGTGCAAAATCGTATAGCTTCAGGTCTGGAGCCCTTTTTATAAGTCTCATGTACACATAAAAATATGTCAATTTCAAGGTTTTCAGTCTTGTCATGTGAAAATAGTTTTCCTGAAATAACCTTTAAATTTGACCAATTTAAAAAGTTTGTTCAAAAAGTTAATTATTTCTAGAAATGTATTCATTTGTACACCAAAAACTTATGAGTCATTGCATCTAACATTGTGTTTCTAACTTTGTATGATATTCCCCCAGACATTTGGGACAATATCCATATAAAGATTGATTTTATAACTAATGATACTGATATTTACTAATGTTATATATATATTTTCTTACATTTTAGACACCTTAACACATGCAGACCACCTACTTTGCTTCTTTTCTTCTATTAGTTACCCCTCAATGCTGCGTAGCATCACTGTCAAATGACCAAACAAAAACCACATCACCAAAACACAATTGCCAGCAAGGATGATATATTTAACCCACACAAACATTAATTAATCCTACCGCTGCTAAAGTACTGTGTTACAATTTATATAGTCATAATAATGTTCTCTGTAACATTTATTGTTTATTTTATGCTGCTGACTTGGTCGTGTGTAGAGTCCTTTAGTTTGTACACAAAGGCCACATTCACGCAAAAGATCTAAATTTTGAATTTTTTTTGCTGAAATGCTATTTTTTCATGTGATTGTTCAGACAGTTGCAGCATGTAACTTGTACAAAAATATGTTTTCTTTTCCATATTTGTTAAAATTGTCCTTACGATATTTTATGAGACAGATAATCTGTGAAAAGATTGATCTCCTCCACCTCCTCCCTGTGTTGTTATTGCCATTTGAAGTGTTTCTGCACTCCCAACCAATCAGAGCCAGGAGGAGGAGCTTAGTGCTGTCAATCATCCTCGTGTACTCAATGGTAAATGAGCTAAGGGCTGAAAAACAACTCACCGCTGCAGAAGAACTGTTTATCTGTTTTCATTGGTAACTAGCTTTAGCATTTCTGGCAAACTCTGCTTACGGGAAGAAGCTGTGTCATAGCAGAGAATAAGAGGGGAGGGAGATGCATGTACATGGGCATGATTGACAGCACTAAGTCCCGCCTCTTGACTCTGGTTGGTTATTTCTAGCTACCACTGGGAGCACTGGGAGAGGGCAGAAAAACTAGGCTTTTTCAGAGATTATATGCCTGATTTCATACTGTCATAACGTGATGAGAGTTTCACCAAATATGTAAAAAATTCTTATTTTTATAAAAGTTAACTACTGTGTTGTTCTTAAAGGTCTCTACTTTGGTTAACAATTATTTGGTTACTAAATTAATTGACGATTGTTTCAATAATCAATTCATCACGATTAATCTGACTACTTGTTTCAGGGCTCGTGTAAAAACAGGGATGCTGGGATATTTCTGCTTAGGATAATCATGTTGGCAGAATCTCATGCAGACCGGATAAGACTCCAAACTCTTATTTTTACTCCGTGTTGTGTTCGAGTCTGAAGAAAAACAATAACCATCGCAAGTCTTTGAACTGCGGCCAAATGCTGGCCGCACCAGATGTGCAGAAACCTGTGCCGCCTGGATCAGCAGGTAGCTCCGTTCCACTGAGATAATTAGAAACACTGTAAATCCTGCAGGAGCACAGATGGATATTACCATTTAGTCACTTCTCAAAGATAGGCATACAGTGTTATTACAGCCCATGTGCTAATATATGGCATCTGCCCCGGAGTTTGGGTTGAGAAACAGTAAATTGCAGAGCCACAGAATGCAATTTGACTGTCTTACCTAAATTTTTGGCTTTTGCACATAGGAATCCCGCCTGGATGGCTGTCCATGCCCACTCACACACATCCCCTTAATAAAAAGGTTCATGTTGTTTCGGCGGCTTCGGGCTCTCCGGCAAGGTGACTCATCAAGCAACGTGGCTCTTAGCTGCCTCTTTTAGCTTCACAGACAAAGAGCGAGCAAACAAAGCACCGAGGGAAAACCCAGAGCTGCGCTACTACAACATCAGCTCCTCTTCATTTCGGCTTTTGTTTCTGCCACCACAGCACGCGCCTTTTCTCACTCTTTATCTCCTTGGCGCGAGGAAGAAGGAGCTCACGTTTGCCATTTCGTTCTTATTTCATTATTCAAGTAGGTCACAACAGGGGCTGGGGATCATGTCGCTGTCAGGGGGACAATTACCGACAGACGTAATCGCCCGGCTCTGCGGGCCGCACTGAGCGCGAGGCCTTATTAATTGTCTGTCGGAGGTGTCAGCGCGTGCTCCGGATGGCGAGCCTAAACCCGGCTTTGTCTACGTTAGCAGAAGCAGTAAACACCAGGAAATGTTCAAGACAGGGCAGTAAAGCTTTTAGAGCTGGAATAGCGACAAAAATATATATATTCTATCGTTTATTCTGACAACTAATCGAGTAATCAGATGAAAATAAATAGGCAAAAATATATAACAGAATATTTTATATATATATATATTTCATAATTGTATATATTTATTGATTGGGTTTCACATCTATGTGTTCATCTGATTGAAGATGAACACGTTCCTTTCTGTGGCGTATTCTTCCAGAGGGGGCCATGGTCCCCCCTCGCCCTCCCTTTGGGGTCGCCACTGAACAGAAGCTTTTCCTTCAGGCTAAAAGGTAGAGAAACAACTGGAGTAAGGAGGAGTGGAGTGTGAGGTGGCCTTTTCTCCCAGCAGCGTGTTTCCAGACTGGCGTGCAGTCTGGAGCTCATGGGGGCCACTTCCACACAAAAAATGTCTCGTCTAAAGGTTGCAGACCACTCTCTTAGTCATGAAGTGACACACCAAATTAACACCCTTGTGCTCTGTGAAGTGGCCTCCAGGGACAAGCCCACGCTTCATCATCCACTGTGGGGGGTTTTATGGATGTGTAAAGGGTCAGCGTTTGTGGGGTTGTTTTTTTTTTTATTGCTATTTTAAGGTTGATTTTTTTTTAGCTGTGGTATTTCATTCCCACTTTTTAGGTCAGCAAATACCACATGAAAGACACAATGAACTGACTGGAATAGAGTATCTCCCCAAAGACTAGCAGCTTCTCAGCTGCACTTTATTGGGAAAAGACGAACTAAGACGTTACGAAAAAGATCCCACAGAGAAAATTACAGAACCATCATCAACAGTTTTAGCATCCAAACAAGAGTCAAAACCTTAAATATAAATGCTATTTTAGTATTTTAGCAGCATAAACACACACCGGAACAGAAATACGTCTTCTTTAATGTGGATGCATGCATTCAGTTGCAGATAATCAATTCAGTTTATTTATATGGCTCCAGTTCGCAAAATTCAAAAAAGTAATTTCAGTACAATTGATCTTAGTTATCAAACAACACACGATCGTTGGTATATTTTTTGTTTTACAAGAATAAAGTTCTAATATTAGCAGAATAAACATACAATATTATCAAAAGAAAGCCTCAAAATGACAAAAAAAGGCATTTTGATGAAAAAATAGCTTAGATAATGTGTTGTTTTTTTTCTTAAATAGATTCAGTTGTTTGCCCAATCGTTTCAAAGTCCTGCTACTGACGATAATTTAATGCTGGTGTGTTTTAAGAAGAAGCATTCCCTTATTTGTAAAATTAATACTAAGACGCTCAACATTACTCATTTTAATGCAGGGCTAACGCTAAACTACATTTTTGTATTGTTACCACTGCAAAAATGTAGTCAGTCATTTTTTTGTGCAGCAAAAGATTACTGTTTTATTATTACAACTTTTTTCTGGTATCGTTTTAACTTTATTCTTGTAATAATATGACCTTATTCTATATCACTACGACTTTATTCTGGTAATATAACATTATTCTTGTGTCATTATGACGTTATTCTGGTAATGTTACAATTCATGCAATGTACTATTACAACCTCTTTTTGTCATACTACTTTATTTAGCATAACTTTATTCTCTTATTTTATCCTCTTATTATTTTGCCTTTATTCTTGTACAAACCTTTTCTCATAAATTATGATTTTATTCTTGCAAAACATGATTATTGTCATACAATTTTTTTTCTTATGACATGATTACTATATTCTTTTTTTTTTTTTCTTTATTGTTATACAAATTTATAGTCCTGAATTGTTAAATTGTGACCTTGTTCCTTTTTATTTTATGACCTTTTTATCATAATTAAAGGTTAAAAAAATTATTCTTAGCCTGTCTCTAATACTCCGTTGTATGCCAGCGGTGTGTGATTGCCTTAATTGAGAAAAAATAAGGAAATTAAGCTAAAATGGAGACCAGTTATCTAGAAAAATAGAGAGAACTCCATGCCAAGACCACTTAGCGGCAGCTGCTGTTATCATCCTGAAAGTTGATAAAATAATGAATCCTTTTGCAGCACCGCCAGAAATAAGGTGGATAGAAACCCACACTCACTTGTTTACTTTTTTATGGATTATATGAATTTAATGATATACCATTAAGTGGCTTGTTCCACTTGAAAGTTGAGCGTTTGTACTTCCAGATTACAGTGATTCACACAGTGATGGGGAACAGTGTGTGAGGGGGTTAACAAGTCCTGCTATTGTAGTGGGTGACATGTTCCCACATCACAATGAGCGCCCGGTTTATTTTGAACGACCGCCACATCCACCATCCTGCTGTCCTAAATATGCAGCAGAACAACAAATGTCTGTTTGATCGCAGCTGAAAATAGTCACTAAAAATCTGGATCTTCTGTTTTGGATCAAGCTGCTTTAAGAAGGAGGATTTTGTAAAAATGAAAGCATTCAGACGCTCTTTTTAAATGATTTATGTGCTCATTTCAGTACCATTGAAAAACGGAAGAGTTGTATTGTGAAATATTAATATTCTAGTAATTCTGAAGCAAGAAGTCACTGCTTTCTCCGTCTGTTTATTGTTTTGTTTGTTTAAATGATACGATTTGATCACGGCAGGCGAGATGTGACCTTTGACTTGTTTTACAAGTCGTATGACCTTTCAGTGAAGGAAAAGACTGTAAATGTAAAACACAATCTCTATGAAAGCTCAGATTCTGCTTTTAGGATTTAGATTTAGTCAGTCTTTAGTCTTCAGGTGTAAAGATAATTTCCTTCAGATTAGTTATTTTTATCCTGAATGATGTGTTCATTTTGTACTTTTAGTGATTTATTTGAACAGTTTCAATAGTTGGGTAGTAACTAGTTACATTTACTCAATTACATTTACTTGAGTAACATTATTTATTTACATGAAAAAATTACTTTTAGGATTAAAAATATACTCCGACTACTTCCAGTCATGTTTCCACCAGTTGTAACATCCAGCTGTTGATCATGTGGCTCGTGTGATACAAAAAAAAAAGTGTTGCCATTGCAGTTTTGCAAAATAAATCAATTTTGATAAGGCCAACAAAACCACCTCGTCCTTTGCCAAAACTTGGGAGAAAGAAATTGGGATGTTTCCATCCAGGAAATTTATGTTCAAAATGTCAAATTGCATTATTACATGGTCACTGGAAACACAGTTAGTGCTAACAACTGCACCACCATGCAGCTGCAGGCTAACCAGATTCACTGAAATATCAAATCACGAAGAATAAATGCTGGAAGTGTTTACACGTCTGCACGGAAAACATTTTCGAGATAATCTTGATTTTAACTTCACCAAACATTTAACACAATCAACAAAACAGTTTGTGAGATTTTCTAAATAAATTCAGACTCTTGAATTACTGTTTTGATGCAACCAGTGATTACTTCATCTTAATAAGACCTCAAGCTTTAATTTTGCTCTTGGTTATCACCATGACGAATGCGCAGCTTTTGAGCTCTTACGTTTTTATTACACAGTCTTACACGCTCGTTTGCAGACCTTTCTATGACAACTTGGCATTTTAAAAATGTTTGCTTTCATATGTTTTTTATTAAGTCCCTCATATATATTCTGACCTTCCCTGTGTTACCTTTATAATGTCAGCAGGAAAGTTGTTTTAACGTTTATAAGTGGCATGTGGCTCATCTGCCAGACTCTTTCTGATGCACTGGCACACTTGCGTTTTTATTTTTTATAAGTCAGAAGGTCAAATGAGCCAGATGGGAGAACAAGTGTGCAGACGATCAAGAAAAGCATTATTTGTGTCACTGCAGGTACAGTAATTCACTGCCAAGTGAATGTGATAAGATGCCGCTTCATTTTTTCTGAATCACCATCTGTAAATTATGGCTTTTTATATAATTGGCCCAGACAGAAATGAACAGACGACAAAACTTCCAAATAGATCCTTTATTTTTTTTTTTTTTGTAATTCAAATTGAAGAAGTTAATAGAGTTGATTATGGCTCAGTTTATCTAATCATCTGAATTGTATTGACTGTCAATTTGTTTAGCTAACAATCAGTTACCTTCCAATAAAAGAGATGAGAAAACAACAGCAGTGGGCACTGCTAACTAAAAAGTTAGTTGTGCAAGCTAACATTAGTTTTGCAAGAGCTAAAGCACTACATCAGCACAGAAATTAGCATATGCTAATGCTAAAGCTAAAGTGCTAATTTGGTTTCAACTTTTTTTTTTTTTACATATTTGTTGAAACTATCACTATATCATGACTGCATGTTATGAGACAGATCATCTGTGAAAAGATTGAGCTCCTCCACCTTCTCCCAGTGCTCACAGTGCTAGCTAGAAACAACCAATCAGAGCCAGGCGGCGGGTTTAACGCTCAGCGGTCACGCCCCTTGCTCTCTTTTGTGCTGCAGCTAGCAGAGAGGCTAGAGGCTAGAATAGCCACCAATAAACAGTTTTTCTGTAAAGGTGAGTTGTTTCTCCACTGTTAGCTCAATTCGAAGCGAGTACGTGAGGTTGATTGACAGCTCTAAGACCCGCCTCCTGACTCTGATTGGTTGTTTTTGTTGGGAGCCATAAATTTATTCAGACAGCAATAGTAGCTCAGGGAGACGAGATCAAACTTTTCATAGATTATCTGTCTCATACCAAACTGTCACAACATGGCGACAGTTTTAACAAATATATGAAAAATCATATTTTTATATAAGTTACATACTGCCAGAGTTGAGAAGTAACTGGTTGCAGTTTCTAAATAACATTTACTTCAGTGACTTTTTTGAGAAAATTTACTTTTTGTTGAGTAATTTTATTAGGAAGCAACGCTACTCTTACTTGAGTTAATTTCTGGAAAAATTTCCATTTAACTTTATTTTGTGGTCTGTCTGATTATGTAATTTTTAAATATTAAATGATTGATAATTTGATCACTCAGTACGTGAATAGACTTTACTTTTACTTGAGTAAACTTTTTGGATACTCTACTCATCTCTGTTTGTCTTCAATTAATAATTTCTTAACGCGGCAGTTATGTTTTCGTTAAATTAGATCAAGTTTTCCCTTTCATATCATCAAGGAAACTGTATTTACTCAGACACTTTTAAAATTTGTCTTATGATGCGAAACAATGAAAAGTGATAATGAAACAAAAAGAATGAACCAGCATTGGTATCTCATTTTGAGCTGAACTGTGTCATTGTTGATTCTGAGTTGAGTTTTTCTGAATCGATGTCGGGTTCAGAAGCTCCTCTCGGTCCACCTGCCTGCCCTTGAAGCCTCCGCACTCCCCGCCGTTGGTGCAGCGTGTTAAGTTGCCCCTTTGCCAAATTCGCTCCACATCAAGCTGTGTCCTTTCATTGACTCACTTGTGATTCATAATGATTATTCTCCCAGAACAATGCTCTTTTTTAAGAGGGTTTCAGCGAGTGGCGCTGGGAGTCAAGTGTAAAGTAAAAGTGCGGTGGGAACAGAGCCGTGCGAGGACATGAGGACCGTGATGCAGAGCGATGGTGACAGCCTGGATGCAGTCAACCTGAACGTGTTGGACGGGCCAAGAGGCTTCAGGTGCTGCGGTGGTGCTGAAGAGACACTTTGATCCTAAAGACTCTCCAGCCTGCCTCTTAAAAATAAACACCTGACTTGGTTTTCTGGAAGGTTTTTGTCACGTTTTATGGTGTACGGATTGACGTAGATGGAGAATTTATATTTTTAGCCAGGACGAAATTATTAGATCTTCTCTTTTGTCAACAAAATCCATTATTTGTCTCTAACTAACCACATTTTTAACCACACTTTTTGCTTTCCCTTGCAAGAATAACATCTATCCTGTGACTTTTACTCAAAAGTATTAAGAAAATGTAACAAAATTAATTACATTTTGTTCCATTTTTTTTAACAATTTGGAGTGGCGTTTCCATTTTTTTGTCAAACCAAACATCCAAGATATCAATCAGCTACTGCGGACCACTGCAAGTCCAAAACCTTGAAGGTTACATTTTATGGTTTATTTTTCTGGCTTGGCAATAAACAACAATACCTTTTTCCATTGTTTTTGGCTTTCTACGCTTTTTGCTATAAATTCTTTTACTTCAATATGTTGCTATAGTTATTCCTGACTTACAAAACAAACACAAAAAAAAACATTGGTGACGCCGTATAGCTGCTGGCAAGATACTGCAGACTGTGGTAAACATGGTAACTGATACATGTGACCATGTTGACCAAAAATATATCAAATATGTAAAATATCCAAAAATATTTGCTGAAATACTGGTTAAATAAATTGTTTAACCATCCTGTTTCCTATCAGAAATATGCTACAAGATAGAAAATGTTTACTCTACTTTCAATATATAGGCTAAGACTATGCTAACTGTGTGCTAACAAAGCTAACAAAGGAACAAAATTATTTTCAACATGTGCTAGGCTATGCTAACCAAAAACTGAAGCCATTTTCTGCTCTTTTCAGTCTGTGCAAGGCTAATCTAATAAAATAATGGAAGCTGTTTCCACTTTCTTAAAACTGCATTCTGTTACGCTAACAAAATAACTAATATCACTTCCCACTCTTTTTGAGATGTATATTGTTAAGCTAGCAAAAGTACAGAATGTGTATTTTTGTTATTAGTACAGAAAGTGTATTAGTACAGAATGTGCTAATACTGTGTGCTAGACTAAGCTAACAAAGGAACAAATGTCACTTCCTGCTCTTTTCAAGGTGTACAAGGCTAA
Organism: Girardinus metallicus; assembly: GCA_903067095.1. Lineage (NCBI taxonomy): Eukaryota > Metazoa > Chordata > Actinopteri > Cyprinodontiformes > Poeciliidae > Girardinus > Girardinus metallicus. The sequence continues at coordinate 11,951 of CAEGAE010057689.1, forward strand.
GCTAATGCTAAGCTAAACTAACATAAGAATTAAAGTCACTTCCCGTTCTTTTTCAGGTGTTCTAGGCTAAGCTAACAAAAAACTGAAACCATTTCTTGCTCTTTTCAAGTTGTAGCAAGCTAAGCTAATAAAAGGACTGAATGTATTTCTCTCTGTCTTCAAAGTGTGTGCTATGCTAAGCTAACCAAAGAACTGAAGCCATTGCCCACTTTTTTCCAAGTGTGCACGCATAAGCTAACCCAAGGTGAAAATTTTCAAATTTTGAAACTCTGAAATTTCCAAGATTTTTTCAAGAAAATGTAAGTTTTTTTCTACCATTCTTTTTACTATTGAAACTCAAACTTCTCAAGATTTTTTCCAGAAACATTTTAGCGTCTTTTGGTGGAAATTTACTCCCCCTTTCTTCCTAGTATTTACAATGGCCCTAATATGTCTTTGCAAAAACTGGTAATGGCAGCTGATTATACCAAATATTATTTGCACTTCTGATTATTTGTACATCCCTAAATCAGTCACATAAATTGCTCCAATCAATGGCGAAAATGTTAAACTCAGAGCAGTGCGAGGTAGTAACCAAACTCCATATTTTGTATTTTCTTAATTTGAAATTAAATGTTTCTTTCTGGCTTTCCCAGACTGCCAGCAAACATCCTGCTTTTTCATTGTAGGGACAATCTGAGAATCTCTTGTTTTCTTTGCGTTTCCTGCAGGGGGAGCTGTTGAGTCCCTGTCGCTGTGACGGCTCCGTGCGCTGCACTCACCAGCCTTGTCTCATCCGATGGATAAGCGAAAGGGGCTCCTGGAGCTGTGAGCTCTGCTACTTCAAGTATCAGGTCCTGGCCATCAGCACCAAGAACCCACTGCAGGTAACACTGAATATTTGGAAACCAAACAAACACATTTTTCTTCAGCTTTAAACAAATCTCAACAAAACAATAAGCTTTTAATAAACATTGGAGGCTAAAAAAATCCTGTAAACACAAAAACTGAGGAAAATACTCTCCGTTAACTTTAATGTCTTCAAATTAAACAAAGGAAACATTCAGGAGTACATGAATACATAAAGAAATGCAACTAACACTGACCTTTCATAATAAAACACCCTACCGTTTTGCTGGAACATATCACAAGCCTTTCCTAGTGTGAAGACCGTTTGCCATATTGTGCTGACAAATTCTCCCTGTGCGTCACCGTCCGTCTGCCCGTCTTTTCAGACGCACAGAACAAAACCTATTGAGAAGACATCTCTTGATTTAAATATGCTGGTTTGAAAATGAAAAAACTTTGAGAAAAGATGCACTTTTAGAACTTCTACTTATTCACAAACCTTTGATTTAACATTTTATAACAAAATATTGTACATTTATATTGTACATGTACATTTTATATTTTGTATTTTTGTTTTTGGATTCTTACCAAACCAAACTGGAAACTGTACATTTTCCAAAAATAACTAGAAATCACTATGATTTATGGTACCAATGCAGAGCCAATGAGCAGACAGGCATAACTGAATATTTTAATAATCAAAAACGAAACTTGCAAACTCAGGAAGAGAAGCATGAAACAGGAAAAAGGGGACAGCAGTGAAACAAGGTGTAAAAACAGAAGATCTGGCACTTTGAACTGAAAAGAATAGTATGAGTGAGGGCTCAGGTGAAAGACAAGGCTGTGGTGAGTGTAAATCAATCGAAATTCAAAGCAGAATAAAAACATGAGAGAAGCTGAAAAGAACAGAAATTGGGACCAAAATTGCAACATTTGTTGCATTTTCAGCTACTGCGTTTCTCTTTCACACTGCACTGAGTCAAATGATGTAAACTAATTGAACAACCTTTTCCCCTCCACACCTGTGGGGGCACTACACCAAGAGCCACTGGAGGAAACAAGGCATGAAACAGCATGGAAACCTCTGAAGAGACATTAAACTTCCTCCTTCACAAACATAAACAAATGAGAAAGCGTCAAACTTTAGTGGTTGTAGGATTTCTATTTTGTCTTTGGCAAAGGACCACAGGCCATTTCTGCCATTAGCACTAGGCTGGCACATTGCTTTGGTTGTATTTACCAGAATGCCCTGCACTACAGTTCGCCTCCTGCTTTTGGAGTGGTCTCTGGTCCAAATATGCACCAAGCTGCACCAGAGTTCACTTCAACCGACAGATTTGTAGGCGAACCAGAGTTCGTTTTTTGGCCCCACTGCAGTTTGATTACGCATTCATCCGGACTTTCTAGGCAAAGAAACTACAGTTCGGTTAAAGAGAACCAAACTGGTGTGAATGCACGCTCACTGTGGGATGCTTTGGTAACTGTCTGATCTTACTATTTTATTGTGAAACTATCTCTATTAGCTCTGACAAGCCTCTCAACATCTTGGAATCTGAATAATTTGAAAAACAATACAAAGTTCTCATGTGAACTGTGTGGCTGACAGTTACTATGGAGTTGCTATGACAACAACAAACAAGCCACAAGCTTAGATCTAGCTCTCACTTCGTCCCTAACTAACTTATAAACAATATAAGTGCATCACAACTATTACTCGATTACAATTTTTGAGTACTCTACCCACCTCTGCGTAATACTAAGATAAATATCAGTGATATTTACTGTAGTGCTTCTTGCTAAACTAGCAGAATTAGCCCAGCTAATGTGGCTTTTACCTGCTAGCAGAGACAGAAATGTAGCCTGTGTGCTTGTTGCTAACTGTACTAACTCAAAAGTCACCAGGACAGAGTTTGTCTTTCTTTTACAAATCTGTTTAAACATTGATTGTATCTGTCCATGGATTTCATGTTGTGACGCTCCTCCATGGTGTACGCATATCGTCAGACATGTTTCCATTCTCCGTCTCATGCGGGTCGATCCCGTCAGCAGCCATTTTGTTGATTTATATTTCTCTTGTGCATTGGTGAGGAGTGTCAGTATTTTTTTTTTTGTTGGTCTTAAAGCCATGCATGCTCATTTATGCTTTGCGCTTCGCTTGCCTACCAATTTGGAACGGATCATTTCTGGATCAGACTTGTGGGAAATATGTAGGTGTACATCAAATGACTTAAAATTCTTGGCATTCTTTCAATATATTTGTCAAAGTGTCAATTTTCTCTTGCATACGTGATTTGATCAGTTTTTCCCAGCTCTTACGCTCAGCCTCTCCTCTGTGTTTCAGTGGCAGGCCATCTCCCTGACTGTGATTGAGAAGGTGCAGATTGCAGCGATAATCCTGGGTTCCCTGTTCCTCATCGCCAGCATTTCCTGGCTCATCTGGTCGTCGCTCAGCCCCTCTGCCAAGTGGCAGCGTCAGGACCTGCTCTTCCAGATCTGCTACGGCATGTACGGCTTCATGGACATCGTCTGCATAGGTAACAGAATGGCGTGACGCAACACTGGCACCAAACGGCACAAAAGTACAATCAGCCTCAAGTGGCTTAAAACGAGCCAACAGGGAGAAAGCTGAGCCAAGAGGGAAAAGGCAGAGGGCCACAAAAGACAGCTGACTTCTTTTCTCAGGAATTTAATCTCAGATTTCTGACTTTTGCATAGTACTATGGAGTTGCTATGACAGTCACTTTTTTCCTCAGGAATTCTGACTTTGATTTTGAGAATTCTGACTTTCGCCTTCATTATTCTAACATTATTTTCTCAGAATGCAAATTTTTTTTCACAGGAATTCTGACTTATGTCTCAGAATTATTACTTTTTTTTCTTTGGAAGTCAGACATATCTCAGAATTCTGAGCTTAATTTGAAAATTCTCACTTTAATTTTAGAATTCTAACTTTAATTTTAGAATTATGACTTTATTCTTCAAAATTATGACGTTTTTCTCAGAAATTTTTACTTTTCTTCTCAGGAATTCTGAATTTTTCCCAGAAGTTTGACTTTATTCTCAAAATTCAGATTTTTTGAAATAGTAATAATAATAATGCATTATGTTTGTATTATTATTTGTATAGCACTTTTCTAAACACACAAAGACATTCTACTTAATACATGAATTAATTAAAATTATAAACAAAATAGTGCATAAAACAAAATCATAAATGGCAAAAACTTGAACATATACCACCTTTGAAAAAACACACACAAGATAAGTCAAAAAAAAACAACAACAAAAAATAACAGGGCTCTGTTCTGAAAAGGTGTGTTTTAGATGTGACTGGAATATGGATAGTTTCTCAGAATTCTGACATTAATTTCAGAAGTCTGATAAAGGAAAAAGTCAGATTTTTTTTTTTATCATTATTGGCAGTGATCCTCTTCCATAGGGCTGCATTACACCACAACAAGAGTAGCGCAGAAACAGGAGCCACAACTGAAATGTTAATCGGCGGAGGTTGCATTATGCAAGGACAAACTAGTGCGATAAGGCAAACATGTTCTCAATTTACATTTCGGAGCTGTGCAAAAAACGCAGGCGAGTTGGCAGATGGTGCAAAGGAGGAGACAACAAGCTCCCTAAAAGCCAAACAAATTCTGATGATGTTGCAGAGTACAAGAGACTGTTTTTAAGGTGCGACTGGGTCAACTGTTCTTGCGTAATTATGAGCCGCCTGAGTCAGACAACACTGAGAGCAGATGGCATGAGATATCTGCGCCGTGATTTTTGCCAACTGTCTATTCTCATCCACAGACGAGCTCTCTCAAGCTACTGTTTCTATTTAGCAAAACATTTGATGTAGGGCAGCGAGAATTCACCAGCTCCAATTCAACTAGGTGTTTTCAAGGTTTGGAAAGTGCTGGATTTCTGTGTGAAGTCCTTGAAAGTGCTTAACAATCCAACTGCGCAGTTTGGTAGTAAAATGCAATCTAACGTCTGATTAAAAGCCTAAGTTTACCATTGAAACCAGGTACACTGCAAAAAACAAAGTATTTTTGGTTTAGTTTTTAGTCCAAATATTTTAGTACACGTCAAATAAGACAAAACTAACGAACATTTTTGGTAAGATATTGGAGGTCGTTTTAAGTAAATAGTTCCTTAGTATTGATTAAAAAAGTAGTAGTTCTACTTACAGATTATTTCAATTATAACAAGACATTTTTCCCAGAAGCAAAATAATAGTCAGTGGACCCAGTAGTTTTTAAATTAATATTAAGGAATTATTTACTTAAAGCCAGCTCTTATGTCTTGCTGAAATGTTACTTTTCTCATGCAATAGAAACTACACAAAAATCTTTGGTAATATATTGTTTTCTTTGTTTGGTTTTTCTGTGTATTTTCATACGCCAAATAAAAAGACATTCTTTTTCTCGTTGTCTGAAGTTAAATCAGATTAAACTTCCCTTGTTTTATGCTAGATAAAATTATTCCTGTTAGCTGAAATCCAGAAAATTTTGCGAGTTTTTTGTAACTTTCTTTGTATATTGCATTTACCTTAACGCAATTTGTTTTGATTGTTTCAATATAATGGATATTTATTATTCCTCAATAACTTATTGATCTGTGTTATTGAAAGAAAGATTGGCTTATATTTTACATGTTAAAGTTATTGAGATTGGTGGACTTTTAGTTAGTTTTAGTTTTATTATTTTGTTATACTTTAGATTACCTTGTCACTGCTGCAGCATGTAGAATCCAATCACAAGATGTTATTAGTAACAGAGTAGGCCTGAAACGATTAGTCAGATTAATGATGATGAATCGATTATTGAAATATTCACCAACTAATTTAATATACAGATTTAAAGAAAAAACATTTGCCATAATAAAGACACATACTTCTTAAAACTGTCGTTAATATTAGACAGATAATCTGTGAACAGGTCAGTCACCTCCTGTTGCTGTCTGAAAAAATGCACCAATCCCAACCAAAAACAACCAATCAGAGTCAGGAGGCGGGTCTTAGTGCTGTCAGTCAAACTCATGTACTTACTGCTAAATATGCTAATGGAGAAACAACTTACCATTACAGGAAAACTGTTTATCGGTGGCTTTGCTATCTAGCTTTATCATTCATCAGGCGTAGCAGAAAGCACGGCGGTGTGTGGGTGATTGGCAGCGCTAAGACCCGCCTCCTGACTGTGACTGGTTGCTTCTAGTTAGCACTGGGAAAAGGCAGAGGAGTGTCATTTTTTTAACAGATTATTTGTCTCAAACTGTCATGACACAGTTAGAGTTTTAACAAATATGTAGAACAAATATTTTATAAATGTTACTGCAGCGTTAGCTGTCATTTTATTTATCAGAATAATTGATTAGAAACATAACTGTTAGTTGCAGGCCTATAACAATAATATATTACATCATATAATAGTAAATTGATTTGTACGGTTTTGATCTGGTGCTGGAAAAGTTTTAAACTTACCTTGGAAAATGCTTGAACTATCCCGAAAAGTAAATTTTCTTCACCTCCCCCAGGCCTCATCATCCACGAGGGATCGTCGGTGTATCGAATATTTAAGCGGTGGCAGGCTGTCAATCAGCAGTGGAAAGTACTGAACTACGAGAAATCAAAAGACTTGGGCGACCCGGTGAGCTCCAGCAATAAGACCGGCGCCCGCGGCTCCCGCGGCAACCCGCACGGCCTGGCCAGCGGCAGCGGCGGCCGACAGAGCAGGCGGCTAAGAACTATTCTGAACCACCACTGCGGATACACCATCCTGCACATCCTGAGCCAGCTCAGGCCGAACGACCCGCGGATCAGCGCCGCCGCCAACCGGGAGGTGGTGATGAGGGTCACCACCGTATGAGACGGACCTGCATCAAGCGGCGGAAGGAGGTATGGACCCCAGTTTGAAAAAACGACGGACTCAGTTGGCAACAGGAGCCCCGCGTGGGACCGAACGGTGCCTGGAGCATCAATAGACTGAAAACACATGAGGATTTCTCCTCTTGTTTCGTACAACAAAAGGAAGACAGATGCTTCTTTTCAATAATTAAAGAACTGACGAAAACATGGAAGTATTAAAAGACATAAAATATGAAATGTATGATGGTGGTGATGGGGAGGGGATTATAGACAGGCTTTATAACCTGAAACTGAACAACAAAATGTTTTTTTTTTTAAAACTCAATATCAGGATACACAGGAACATTTTGTTTTTGTTTTCTATCCTCTTTTTTTTTTTTTTTTTTTTACTCACTTTGATTTTGTACTAATGTTTGAGTTTAAAAGAAACCGTGTTCGGTAACTTCACACATGCCAAACATTTCCAGTCGACTATGTAACGAGCTTAAAGTTTCTACAAGCCAACTGATGCTGGTAAACAGACCGAAAGCTGAGAATAAAAACATCCATGAGGGCAAAAATAACTTTCAAAGAACAATAACTCATTAATAATAAAAAAAAAAGTTTAAAAACCAAAAAAAAAAGAAGAAGAAGTTAGAAATATTTCAGTTATACTTAACCTCTCTGCAATAAAAATACGTATGTACATTTCACAGGGAATTTTTGCATGGGTATATAATTTTATTCTTCATCACATAACATAAGCACATGACAAATTTGCTCTATTTCGAATGGTGCTTGCCAAAATAAACACTTAAAAACCGTCTGTTTTCATTGCACCACATTTTTGTCAGAATGAGACATGGCCGTGTGTTAGAGCTACTTCAGCTGAAATGCAGGTTGTTGCTGCTGTGTGCTGATTCAGATTTGATAACAAGTTAAGTATTGGATTAAAAATTGGGGTCAGATGATCTCTAACCTCTGAGTCTCATTCAGTGCCTTCTTTTGGTTCCAGTGTTTTGTCATTTTTCCGTGGAACATAAAGGTGACGTTCACACAGCAGACAAATGCAAATCCGATTTTTTCATGTCAGTCTGAAAGTCCCAATTCTGATCTCTTCACCCCCATGAAAAAAAATCCTATTTGTGCCACTTTCGTATGTGGAAGTAAATCAAACTTCCACATTTTCAAAGGGTTTTGTTACATCTCACCTGAGTTTTATGTCTATAAAGCGCGACATGCCTCATATTTCTGCACCAGAAAAAGCCAGACAAGATAAAGACGGACATAAACAATGGCTGAAAATTATGAGCTCATAAAAGCAGTTTGTATCAGTGAAGCCGTCACATAACAATCCCACCACTGTTGGCTCCGACTGTGCATCCAAACACGCCTCCCAACAAAATTTGCAGTCATTGTATCTTTTGCTCATCTCAGATCCAGTAAGTTGACTTCACCCAGGTTCACTGTATTTATTTTAACATAAGAGGAAATCAGGTTACATTAAATGAAATACAGTAAATGACCTTAAACAAACTACAGAGATGTAACTTCCAATGAACAGTTGGCAGCAGTTAACCGTCGTAAAATTGAACATAGCCAAAACGCACATTAATCACAATAAAAGTTTAAAATAAAGGAAAATATGTCAAAATTACACATGAAACAATCCATACAATTAAATTTATCTATAATACATGTTAAAAATATAATTATGATGAAGGAAACACAGAGTTAATCCGGCCAAAGTTACGGAACAGCGACAGAAAAAAGGGGGAGGAGCCGGCAGTTACTGGTTACTATGGTAACCACCAACCGTCAGCGTAACAGAACTTAACACAAAAAAAAAAAATGTCTGGAGAAACAAAACAAAAGCAATTCATAGAACACATAATCAAATTTTGACAAATTTCACACCTGTAATAATGTTAAAATAAAACTGCTACAAAATGCACCATTGTTATGATTTTAATCGCTTTCTTATGAGATTAAAATCTTATGGCAATACTGTTGGCTCCCACAGCTGAATAATGTGGAAGTCAGCAGAAAAAGACGAAAAAGTAATTTGAGTCTTGTCTTATTCTCAATGTCTTCCAACCAAAACCAAAGATAGAATGAAGGACAACCGTTGGTGCCTCCTCACCCCGCCTTCTCCCCTTCACAATAAGAGCATACATTCGGGTGTGAAATATATACATTGTATCCCGCCACAATAACTTTAAAATTGATCCAAAGGCCCATGTGCGCTGCTGTGTGACGTTTTTCTTCAAACTAATCAAATTATTTTGGATGCAAATATGAATTTCAAGGAGCTGATTTGCATGAAAATGGCACAAAAAGACGGACATCTGACAGTGAGTGAAGCTCACCAGACACAGAAGATGCCTAATAGACACAATGGACAACTGATGGAGTTTTGACATTTTCAGTTTTCATGATGCCAAAACATCGGACGTACTAATGGACATCCACACTCGTCTTATCATCTCACACCATGTTGTAAAGACTCTGGCCTACATACCACACAGCGCACAATACAACTATCCTTACTATGTTTACTAATGCGTCTGAGTCATCCTTTGTGTCTGCTGAACAGCTCTGACTGCTCTACAAGAGGATTGGATGCGTAGAGAAGCTGCCTGATTTTACGGTTCCTCTATGAAACCAACACTGCCCCCTCGTGGCTATTCTACGCATCTCAGCTTCTTGTTGACAGGCATTTGACCAGGTAGGCTTGAAAGTTGAACCCCTTCCACAATTGCAGGTAATATATTTTACTACAATTAATCTATCTCTGGATACTTTTAGATAAAAACAACTACAAGTCAGAGATTTGCGTGGAAAATTTCAGATTTGAAAATGTATGGATGGCAAACAATCAATCAATCAAAAAAAAAAAAACTGCTGAAATATTTAAGTAGCATCTTTTGAATGATGCAACAGAATCTGTCATTCTCAGGTTTAAATCTAAAAAATGTTCCAGTTCAATAGCAAAGGCAATTAAACTGGATTTCTTTAGCTTGCGCAAATGTTCATATTATTGCACCACTTTCCTGTGAGTCAAGTCTGTCGTTTGGAAACGTGAAACCAGGTCAGAAGGATTAAAAGATGGAGAAACAAAGAATCCCCTGTGTTTACCAGAAGCTAAACTATTCGGTCTCCAAACTTTGGCAGCAGTGGCAATAAAAGTACAATGGCTGCTCACATGCATGGGGGTGAATCATGTGGAATCTGTCGCCCCCTGGTGGTTTCAACAAAACACTCCATTCTGGCACAGAAAAACTAGATTTTCTGCTGCAAAAAAGATGCGTTAAACGTAAAAGAAATATGGAATTACAACCAAAAATAAATAATAAACTACATATACAATTCATTTTTTTAATAAGATAATCATAAAAATGTAGATTAAAATGGGGTTACATATTTTCTTTTAAATCTAATTTGACAAAGCTTCGTAAGTTTGAATACTTTTGTCAACTTTTAAAAACTTTTTGCATGCAGATGGAAATTAACTGAAAAACAGCTATAATCATGAGCAATAAGTCGGATTTCAATACGCTTAATTTTGATTTTTTTTTTCACATCAATTTCAAAAGTTTTTTTTTTTTTTTTTAAAGTTAATTCTCTCCTGCTGATCCAGGATCAGCCCAGAGTATAAACTTGGCCGCAGGCGGAAAACAGGAGAAACTGGCGCAGAGACTTTGTCCGTCCGGTTTACCTTTGTCCTCCCGCAGTTCCTCCTTCCTTCACCTGTCAGGTGAGTTCAGCCCCCTGCTGCGCTACCTGCGCCGCACAGACACAACCGGGAGGCGTGGAGGAAACACAGAGGAAGAGAGTCGATCATTTCACCGGAGGAGGCTTCCCGGCTCGGTTCTACTCATGGCCCAGTTCTAGCAACTTTACGCAGCTCAAGATGTTCTCCTTCCTGCGCTCAGGTGAGTTTTAACTCAACCCGATTTGAATTTCTCTGCTGTACGTGAAAATCTCCGAGGCGAGTTTCTTCCTGTCAGTTTATTTTTAGACATTTATTGCAGGAATAGATTAGGTGCCGAAGTTCATGCTTGTTTCCTGTAATAATGTTTTTAAATTGTCCCCGGTTTGCTGTCCGGTGCAGAAAATGTGTTTTTATGGCTCCACTAAGCAACAAAAAGAGGTTTTAAATCATAAATATCCGCATACCAGAGTAATAGTAACTGATATTACTGAAGACTAAATGTATTAACAAATGACAAGAGATGTAGGATTCCCGTTAGAAAATGTCCATCTGTTATATTTATGGAGTTATATTTCAGAGTTTGACACCCTTAAAGCGTGAGGTTCACTGCGTGGCGTCAAGTGTTATTGACTAGTTCCAATGAAATTACAACTTGTGATATTTTAAAACATATCTTTCTTAGATGAATTTTAAATATCAGCTTATGATCTTTGTGTGTTTAATTCAGATAATAATAATCAAATGTTGTCTTTGGATACAAATAATTTATTTAACTGTCTTAGACGTGAAATGCAAGCTGTTTCTCTTATAAATTTGGCATCTTTTTTTAATTTTAAATCTAAAATAATAAAAAAAAACACAAAATAAGAAACTAGCAGTTTTCTTAAATCAGACTGCGGTGACCAACAGGTGCTAATGTCAAAACACGAAACTCCAAATAACTATATATAAATATAATATAAATATATTTGCTAAATGTGTTAGATTATAAAGCATGCTTAAATATCCAAATATTGCTCCAAAGTGCTCCAGACCACTAGGGGGAGTGAAGCAAATCAAATTGAAACAGACACTCTGGAAAGATCGAGTGATATACAAAGGGACTTCAAAAAGAAAGTTGGATGAAGAAAGAAAATCTGCGTCATGATTTATGTACTTTTCAAAATTACAGTCTTATGCATGATTATAGAAGAGCAACATCTTTTATACTCTAGACTCCCCCTAGTGGTCTGGAGTACTTCTGAGAGTTTGCAGCATTTCGTAATTCCTGTCAAATTCACTCTTACTTGGTAAGGAAAATTCTGTTTTTGGATTGGCCAAGTCAAAGTCCAGATTAAAATCCACCTGAGATGTGGAGGCATGACTTCAAACCAATGTTGATTCTCAAAAACCCTCAATTTGGTTTAATTACTGCATTTCTGTAGAGAATGGTGAGAGCAGCATTTTATCAGCAAGATAAATATTTAGTTAGCTAGTTATTTAGCTAAACTCTGAGATACCTACATATCTAGCTAACTCAGAGTTAATTAGCTTGCTAAATATTTATTTTGGAGCAATTTAGCTTTCTAACTACATATTTTGGTAGAAAGCTAAATATTTAACTTGCTAACTAAATATTTAAGATGCAGACTAAATATTAAAAAATTTGTTTGATGCTATGTAGCTTTGTAGCTAAATGTTTTGGTAGCTAGCTAAATATTTACTTAGAAAATTAAATATTTTGCTCAAAAATGTATCTAGCTCAGAGCTAAATATTAATATTACCGACTAAATATTTAGCTTGCTAATTAGAAATGTTTAGGTTGAACGAATGGGGACGTTAATAGATTTCTGCAAAACTTGAAGGCAGGGTTGGAGACTTCTGGTTTCAAATAGCATCAGCCCACATTTACAGTGCAGGACGGTGCCAATAAATAAAGGCTACATACAATAAATAAAGGCTACATACATACATTTAAACAACATGATATTTGGAGCAACACTATTCCTTAATAAAACATGAACGAATATATAGATGCATAAAGTTAAAAAATACTTTTTATTCTGATGAAAAGTAAAAATAAGGAATAGTAAAAATTGTTCTGGTGCAGTAATCTAACTTTTCTTCTCCTTGACTGAACAGTTGAGATGAAAAGTGTTTTCTCACGACTCCGTGTTTGTGTAGGGTTTCGTTTTGTGTGTGCAGTAATTTTTATTCTTGGATTTAAATCCAGTTTAATTACCGGGTTGCTTCCAGGTAGAAATCCCCCGCCTGAGAACATCCACATCTCCTCCCTGCCTCCCAGCATTCCCCTGGATCCAGAACCTGATCTTCCAGGCGAGCAAGGTGATTACCTTTTCTTTTAAGCAATGCAAATCCTTAATTTATGGTCAAGACGCATCATTTTGACATATTGACGCAAGCGGCTGGTATTCACGCAAAGTTTTCAGACTCTGGAATTTGAAATTTGCTTTATAAACAAAGTTTTACTTGCTTACATAAAGACTGCAACTAACAATTATTTTAGTAACCATTTGTTGTGATGCGTAATCAAATAATCGAATAAAGAACATCAACACATTCTATTGATTTATCACCTAAACACTAAGCCTTTATACAATATTAGGTATGCATTAAAATGACAATAGACAAAGAAGAGGAAGAAGAAGAAGAAGTTGAAGCATTGTAGGGATTTTTAATGACTTGAGCAGACACGTCAGTTTTAGCATTTTAACAAAAGGTTAACATTTAAATACACTTTCTGATGAACGTGTTGATGTTTCCACAGAGGACTCTGTGAAAACCCAGGAGAAAGCTGTCGTCCAGACCACACACACTCACCGAGGATTGTCCTCGCCCTCGGTTTTCCTCCAGAACCGCAGCAATGAACCGGCTCCGACCACGTACTTTGAGCAGAAAGTCCCTGTTCCTGAGGAGGACACTGAGGTAACCTAAGCCAACCCACTTACTTAATTTAAAGCTTTTTAAACTTTACAGCTTGTATTTCCCCTACAGAGAGTGTTCAGTCTGCGCAAACTCTGGGCCTTCACCGGGCCCGGGTTTCTGATGAGCATTGCCTACCTGGACCCGGGAAACATCGAGTCTGACCTGCAGTCAGGAGCTAAAGCTGGATTTAAGGTAACAGAAAAAAAAAATTCAAAGTTTTCACATCTTCTAATAAAACTGCTGGAAAATAATTAGCAGTGCCTTCCTTCAGAAAACAGGTGAAAGCTGACATGATTTTGTTAAAATATAAACTTCTATGTTACATTTTAACCTGAGTTTTAACAAAGTAAAATTCAGGTTTCCACTCAGAAATATGGTCTGTTAAAGGGGAATTATAATGTCCAGAAAATCAAAATTCTGCTTCATGATTACAGCAAAAATATTGAGAAAAAACGGAAATAATATCTTGAAGATAAGATATTTTCTGGTGACTTTTTCCACAAACTTCTGCAGGAAGTTTATATGCAAAAACAGAAAATTTGTTTGGTTATTTAGTCTTATAAGTACAAAGTTTCCGCCTCGTTTACACGAGGCCGGGCTGTAGCAGGTATTTATGTCAGTCTCATTTCAACTTCAATGTTGGCATACTTTTCTCATTTTTATTATTTGTCATTTTCTCATTGTTTAGATTTTTTTCTCATCATTTCCATCATTTTTATTTTTCATGTCATTTTATTCTAATCATTTTGGAAATGCACATTTTCACTCTCATTATTTTGACTTCTCATCTTGTTATTTTTTTTCTTATGTTCTCCTGATTTTCACCGTTTTCTCATCGTTCTGATTATTTCCACTTCTTTCCATTATACTCTTATAATCTCAACATTTCCATATTATTTTGACTTTCTCTCATTATTTCTGTCATTGTGATTTCTTTTAATCATTACAATACATCATTTTCCTTTTTGCTAATCATTTTGACATTTCGTCGCCATTTCTTCTAATAATTATCTTGACTTTGACATAAAAAATTTTTCTCAACATTTTGACTTTTTTCTCATTTTTATCTGATTAGTTTGACATTTTCTTTTCAGTTTGATTTTTTTTTTCATATTTAAACCTTGTTCTAGTAGCTTTTGCAGGAAAAATGCGCCTAGTATATTTACTAGGTTGTACTTTTTACTTTTACTTGAGTAAAGTCATGCTGAAGTAGAGCTGCTCTGACCGGAGTGTAATTCTTGGCTGCTGTTTCTCCTCTCTCCTCCCTCCAGCTCCTCTGGGTGTTGCTGCTGGCCACCATCATCGGCCTGCTGCTGCAGCGGCTGGCGGCGCGGCTCGGCGTCGTCACCGGGATGCACCTGGCTGAAGTCTGCAACCGCCAGTACCCCACGGTGAGACAACCACTCCCACTGTGAACAAATTTAAATCAAATTAAAATCTTGCACTAAAATACGTTGGCAATTAATAGTTTATAAATAACTATGATTTTTGTTTTCTTTTTCCAAGTCTGTCCTGTGACTTTTACTCAAAAGCTGACGTTGCTGCACCCAATTCTTCTTTTAACTAATTTATTAAACTTGGCTAAATGTAGCAAGTAACTCACTAAATGTACTTTTGACATAACTCATTGAATTTTCTCAAATTTGTTCCAGTCGACACCTAAGAAATTGCAGCATTTCTTTTAATAAAGTAAACCTGTAAAGGCTTTTTGAGGGTCCATTCACACCCGCCCAGTTTAGTCCGCTTCAATCCAACTCCAGTTCGTTTGCCTAGAAAGTTCGTAACTCTGGTCCGTCTTCAAACCTCGGTCTCCGTTCGTTTAAAGTGAACTCTGGTGCGTTTTGAATGTATGTGTGAATGCCAAGCGGTCTGGAGACCGCTGAAAAAGCAGGAAGTACAGCATGAGGTTTGCCACATGTTCTGGGCTGGAATTAGGTTTGGACTTTGACTGGGCCATCCTAAATTATGAACATGCTCGATTCCTTCATATTTTCTGCCTGCGATGCAGAATTCAAGCGGACTCACTGACTTCTCCATGTTTTCCATGAAGGTGCCCAGAATCCTGCTGTGGTTGATGGTGGAGCTGGCGATCATCGGCTCAGACATGCAGGAGGTCATCGGCTGCGCCATCGCGTTCAACCTCCTGTCCTCTCACAGGTGTGGCAGTGTTTTGCAAAGTGGGGCCACCAGAGGGCGCTAGAAGGGAGAAAAATATATCTTTATCTCATACATTTATTTATTTTTTTAAGAAAAGAAATGAAACCTTTATTTATTTTGAACAAGTAAAATGTGCAAGAAAAAAAAAATCATGATAATAATTAAACATAAAAACAAAACTTTCTTATCCAGTTTGAAAATGAGCATGAAGAAGACAAAGCTTATTAAATCCTACCCCCATTGTCTCATCTATTGTTACACATATTTACACTTCTAATTTTTGGGAAGTGCAATTTGTTTTTCAGCATTTATTATAAAATCTAAGTTAAAATAGCACTGATAATAGAAATAGAAAGTAGAAATAGTGTGTTGTCCCACGGAGGGGAAATTTAGAAAAAAGTTATTTATATTCTCATTTTCTGATTTGCTGCCAGTCAAATTTATCAAGTTGCCTTGCTCCTCAAACTGGCATAGCAAGCATAAAATGGAAATTAAATAGCATTTGATGGGATTAATATAAAACATTACATATTTTCCCATTAAAAAAAAGGTAGAAAATTTTATCTGGTGATATAAAATTTTCCACTACAGAACTCCCAACTAAAATCAGAAGAAATGAGACAGCATTTATGCTAAATGAATGTAATAAAATGAGAGTAAAAAATTTTAAATTCAACATTTCTTTACGTATTTTGTAGCATTGTCTGTGGGCTTCCAAAGGGGGCCTCTGGCGAGAAGCTGATGCCGTTTTGTCTGCGTTTGGTATCCAGAATCACAGGTCGTTTGGTGTTAAAGCATAAAAATTGAGCTTCTTCAGTTGCTGTGTGTGTTTTGATGACAGGATCCCCCTCTGGGCCGGTGTGCTCATCACCATTATCGACACCTTCTTCTTCCTCTTCCTGGATAAGTACGGTACGTCCCACAACGTCTTCAGACACTGAAACACACACAGCAGAGAGGAAGAGTAAATAAAATCTTTCTGTGTGTTTTTCTGCAGGCTTGAGGAGGCTGGAAGCCTTTTTTGGTGTGCTTATTACTATTATGGCCATAACATTTGGATATGAGGTACTGATTTTGGTTTGTTTTGATATTTGCACTTTTTCAGCCAATCAGAGCCAAGGAATAAATGTGCAAAACATACTTTTAGTGTTCTTGTTTTCTGTAGCTGCTCATCATCTTGGTGGATTTAAAGTTTGATCATTCCCATCTTATCAACACCAAAGAGCAATAATATTTACTTTTTTTTTTTCCTGATTAGTCCTAATTCCAGTTAATAACAATCATTTTTCAACATGTAAATACTGTATTTTTAGGTAGGAAATAAGAGGAAATAATAATATCTCCAAATAAATTAGGCATCTCTTGAATTAGAGGTTTTGATTTGTCAAAATGTAAGTGAAGTTATCTTGAATTATTATTCTTACTAATCAGAATGTAAATGCAGATGCCTTAAGTTACCATTCAGGATAGTCAAACGTAGTTGGTTCTATTCAAAACACATGTTTTAATAGTCAGATTAAGTTGATTTTATGCCAAAACGGCATGCCACACTGTGCCCGCTCTTTATGCAACTCTGCCTCAGGTTGGTTTATCACCACTACTTTACTCTTCATCAGCTAATCAGCAGCACCGTTTGTTACACTGTGTTGTGCGCATTTAGCCTGATTTTAGTTAGAATGTGAGTTTCTCTCGATCTTACGGAGACGTGAGTCTTTTAATCCTGGAAATGTTCTTCAGGTGATAGAAGGCTGACTTGGTAACTGTCTTTATGTGACTCTGAGGGTTCTGAGTCGATCACTACACCAGGATTTTGGATCTGGTCAGTAGTTTGTAGTTTAAATAACTGAAACTGTGTGCTTGATCGTTCCTCTTTAGGTGATTTTTAACTGGAAAACAAGTTAAAATACTTTAATTCAACGTCGTTATTCACATCATGTATGCAACTGTGTGTCGTCAGCGTAAAGTGAACATTAATGCCGTGTGTCCGTATTTCATATGGATTACAAAACTCTGGGATCTAAAATTGTGCCTCGTGGGACGCCATTGTTTACATTATAGCTTCCTAAATGTACAAAGAATTTTCTGTCACTGAGTTGCGAGTTCGATGACCCAACATCAGCATCATTGCCACTAATCTGCCTCATTTTTTTCACCATTTTATGTCTGATTATGCCGTACTGTAAACATCAGAAGTATTTGCCTACACCTGTAAAGGTAATGCCGCTGCTGTGTTGCAGTACGTGATGGTGGCTCCTGACCAAGGCCAGCTGCTGAAGGGGATGTTTGTGCCGTACTGCGAAGGCTGCGGGCCGGTTCAGCTCACCCAGGCCGTCGGTGTCGTGGGCGCCGTCATCATGCCTCACAACATTTACCTCCACTCTGCTCTGGTGAAGGTCAGACACCGGCTAAAGTAAAACTAAACGCTATGAAACCTGCAAACACTAACTGTGATTCCAGTGACCACATGATGGTGCAATTTTTTTTTTTTTAAGATTTTTTTGAGGCTCTAGTGGCCTTTATTTGAAAGTAGCTTGACAGGAAATTAGGGATTGAGAGAGGGAGAAGACATGCGGCAAATGTCGCCAGGCCGGGAATTGAACCTGCGACCACCGGCATGAGGACTAAAGCCTCCATACGTGGGTTGTGCTTTGCACCTGCGCCACCACAGCACCCCGATGATGGTGCAATTTGACATTTCAAAAATAAATGGAAAATAAATGGAAAGACGTCAATTTTTGTGTGTTTTGGTAAAAAGTTTTGGTGTTAGGACGAAATTGGTTTATTTTGTGAAACACCGTTTTTTGCATCACTCAAATCACATGATTAACAACCGGATGTTTCCATCGGCGCAAACCACGAAGAAGAAGATGACAGGAAGTAGTTGGACAATGATGGCGCAGCTTGTCTTTTAACGACTTAATATGTGAGCAAACATTTTCATGTCAGCGTATCAGGGCCATTGTAGATAGGGAAAAAGAAGGAGGAGTAAATTTCCAAGAAAAAACTCAAAATTTCTGACATTAATTTTAGAATTTTTTCAGAAAACACTCTGAGATTTTCTCTTGAAAAATTCTGATATATAAACCTTAATAAATGGCTAGATGTAATGTTTAATTGTTTTCTCAGTTGTTGACTGTGTGGTTCTTCTATAATTTTGTATTTCTGTGTTTTTATGATGTTAAACTGCCATTATGAACAAGGGGACAATACAAATAAACTTTATTTGACTGATTGATATTAATCTTAGAATTTCCAGGTGTTTTCTCGCAATTTTTTGACTTTTCAAACTTGGAAATTTCTGAGTTCCTTTTTGTTCTAGAAAAATTCTGAGAAGAATCTCACAATTTCACAAGTTTTTTTTCCCCTGAAATGTACTTTTGTTTTTCTACTTACAACGGCCCTGAAACGCCGTCGTACACATGAATGCGTTTGTTCGTGTAGTAAAACATGCTGTGCCACCATCCTCCAACTACTTCCTGTCGTCTTCTTCATGATTTGCGCCAGTGGAAGCATCCCGTTGTTGACCATGTGATTTGTGTGATGCAAAAAAAAATGAATTTCCATTGCAGTTTTGCAAAATAAACCAATTTTTACAACAGCCTTGATCCGCTGTAATGCACGTGGGGTTTTAATTGAGTTCATTATTTAATGGAAACACTGCAGTTGCAATATTTTTTCCTAGTAATATTGACAGTTTTGCGCACATTTGTAAAGGAGACGCAGCTAATGAGTCTCCTTATCTGCTTTAAAGTCTCGGGAAGTGGATCGCTCGAAAAAGAAAGAAGTAAAAGAGGCTAACAAATACTTCTTCATCGAGTCGGCCATTGCTCTGTTTGTCTCGTTCCTCATCAACGTGTTTGTGGTCGCCGTCTTTGCTGAGGCGTTCTACCAGCGCTCAAACACCGAGGTGGTGAGTATACCTGCAGATGTTCTCGTCGTCCAACAGCTGCTTCATGTCCAGATGTTCTCTTGGACGTTTTCGTTGTTTTGTTTCAGAATAACGTCTGCAACCAGTCGAGCATTTCTCACTCCCACCTCTTCCCTCTGGACAACAAAACTCTGGAGGTTGACATCTATAAGGGGGTTCGTTCGTTTGTCATTTTGTCAGTGAACCAGGTCATGTGTAGAGTGAGTTGTGTCAGTTTGTGTGATGGTTTGGTTTCATCGTAACAGGGAGTGGTTCTGGGCTGCTTCTTCGGGCCTGCGGCGCTCTACATATGGGCCGTCGGGATTCTTGCAGCCGGTCAGAGCTCCACCATGACTGGAACCTACTCTGGCCAGTTTGTCATGGAGGTCAGTTGGAGCAGCAAGATCAGAGTCTTGGCTGAGCCAGTAAATCAATTAATCACATGATAAACGAAAACGAACTCAATAATTTCCATTTGCATGATTTATCGTTTTTCTTTCTACAAAAAATTTAATGTTAAAAGTCTTCAGTCTGAGACTTCATAATTCATGTTATTTGTTATTTCTGTTGTTTCCTTTATTTATTTTGGGTTTTTAAAAAGTCTTCCAGTTTCAGTGTGAAATGTTCATAGTTTATTCATCTTCAAGAATGTGTTCTTGCATTTTTAGGTCATTATTGTCATTATATTACTTGAAAACTGTCTCAAAACAACAATATTAACATTTATCACAATAACTTCTGGGGCAATCTATCATGTAGCAACATTTTATCTTGACAGGCCTAAATGACAGCGCTCAGACCCTCCTGGCTCTGATTGGTTGATCTGACTTGGCGTTGTATTTCACAACATAATGATAATTTTAACAAATATGTAAAAATAAATTTTTTTATAAAAGTTATTTTATAATTTGCTTCAGTAATCTTGTGTGTAATTGACCATCTAAAGCTGCTGGGTGATTCCTGTTTCTCAGGGTTTCCTGAACCTGCGTTGGTCGCGTTTTGCTCGGGTTTTGCTGACCCGCTCCATCGCCATCACTCCCACGCTGCTGGTGGCCATTTTTCAGGACGTGCAGCACCTGACGGGCATGAACGACTTCCTCAACGTGCTCCAGAGCATGCAGGTTAGACACGGACTCAATCTGCCTCATCTGCATCCAGTCGAGGAAAGAAACAAACTGCATAAAACTAACACTGCAACCAGGGTTTGTGTTTTATTGTCAGGGGGCCGCATGAAATTCATTCGCAAGTCTCAAATGGCCCCCTGATGTAAACTAACAAACAGCACAGACCTCACTCTGGATTTCTTCTCTCCCAGCTGCCATTCGCCCTCATCCCCATCCTCACCTTCACCAGTCTGCCGTCTCTGATGAACGACTTCGCCAACGGACTGTAAGCGGACCGGTACTGTCGCCGTTGAATCACTTCCTGCCCCACTTCCTGCTCAGCATGTTTGTCTCTCTGCAGGATGTTTAAGATCATGGGAGGACTGGTGATCCTGTGCGTGTGCGCCATCAACATGTACTTTGTGGTGGTGTACGTGACGGCGCTGAACAGCGTGTGGCTCTACGTGCTCGCTGCCTTCCTGTCCTTGGCGTACCTCACGTTCGTGGGCTACTTGGTGAGATCAGCTTGACTCATTGACCTTTCTGCAAATATAAAATGTTAATTCAGAATATTTTAATTGTTCTGATGAATCTTCAGAGATAAATTGATTTATAAAATTTGTTTTAGTTATTTTGCATCAAGAAGGCACATTTAATTTAGTCAAAAAACAAAAACAAAACTTTGTGTTAATCAACTTTAAAATATATTTTTTTATTATTTTCAAATTCAAATATCTTTTCTATTTCTTTCTAGTAGTTATTAATGTTTGAATGTAATTGAGATACTGTAAATAACACTGAAATTATTTAATGTCGAGAAAAAAAAAATATTTTGCATAGAAATATTTACAACAAAAAATATATATATTATTTTCTTATATATATTTCTATTTGTTGTACACATTTATATTGTTACTTTTTATTGTTATTTACCTGTTTGTGTATTTATTTTAACTAGTTTTCATGTTTTTATTCATTATTTTTATTTATTTATTATTGCTGGAGCCTTGCAGTGAAATTCCACTTGATATATACATTTTATAAATGCAGTTGAATGATTATTATTATTATTATTATTATTATCAATAGATAGATAGATAGATAGATAGATAGATAGATAGATAGATAGATAGATAGATAGATAGATAGATAGATAGATAGA
>CAEGAE010057692.1:0-27178 GCA_903067095.1 Girardinus metallicus
ATAACGAAACAGAGAAAGAGAACAAGAGGAAGGAGAAGAGAAGGAGGAGGGGGGGGGGGGGGGGGGGGGGGGGGGGGGGGGGGGGGGGGGGGGGGGGGGGGGGGGAATGGAAGGGAAGTGGTGGAAAAAAAGCTAAAACGGACAGAGGGAAACAGCATTCCTCTTCCTTTTACGTGAAGTTATCCTGATTCTCAGTGGGGTTCAGATCTAAGAAGTTTCCCGACAGCAGGTCAGCAATATTCTGCCCTGTGAGATACCTGAGCACTTATCAGAGATGCAGCTGACTGTGCATTCAGATGCACCCACACTCACCTGCTATTGATGTTGCACAAGCTCTGCACTGGCGGCTACGGATATTTGCAGGCAGGAGAACATTGTCCTAGTGCTATTACTCAGCAGGACTCTTTCCCAACTTCATATGTGCTCATATGACGTTAATGATCATTTGTACCAGGGCTAAAATATAGTGAAAAAGGCATTTTGTCATAAATCTTTCCAACTAATAAAGTTTTTTTGTAGTCATTAGCAAAAACTGGTCACTGTGCATGTTTGAGCCCCAACTGGAAAGAATACAATTTGACACAAATATAAAATTTAGTCCAATTTATTTTATGTTTAATAATCACATCACTAATTAACAAGTAATCACAATAAACACTTCTTTTCTCAAAACCAAAACTCAAAATATTGAGAAAAACATAATCCCACGCAAAAAAAAAACAAAAAAAAAAACAAAAACAACAACAACAAAACAACGAGGAAGTTCTGTAAATGAGAGAAAGTCTACCTAACACAAACCATTGTTGGTTTTCAGCATGCTCTGCAGGTATAGCAGTTATTCATTAGCTAGTGTTAAATGTTTATTTGAAGCTCCGCGACGCTCCTCGGAAAGGTTTCAGGTGCTACAGTGAGTTGTCTAGCTCTAACTGTGTGTTAGGCTCTCTCTCAGACAGGCTCCTGCTCTGTAAATGCCATTCTTAGCCTCCCTTAACTTGTCAGACATGTACATCGGTTTTTAGCTTCAGTTCCATTTAACTTTATCCTTAAACCAACAGGGGTCGCTGCATTCTTACTTTTTGAGCTATTCTCTCCATTATTTTCATCTCTTAAGACTGGGCTTCTTGTGGCAGCACACACAAGTACAAGAAAATATGTTAGAAAGATCGTAATTAATTAGGTTCTATAATATCACTTCAGTATTTATGTATAAAGCCGTTACAGCACTTCAAATGAAATCAAATACAGATTTGTGTTGACAGGTATCTTCTCCAATGCTAACTGTAAAACTGCAGCAAAAAACAAAAAAAAAAAAAAAAAAAAACACACCTCGAGCCCCTTCAACCATGAGAGCGAAACCGCCACGAGGCTACAGGAACACAACGATAAATACATGTACAAAATTGTTGCGTCTTTAGCACAATTTATCTCGACAGACATTCTTTCACTTCAGTGGCCCCCTTTCGAGAAATAAAACGAAACAAAAAACAGGCCAAAGCTTACCATGTTGTCACAAGTATTCAGAATAACAGCCTTAACAGTCATGATAAAAACGCTTCCTCCCATAAAAACCAGCAAAGCTACGTAGAAATAAAAGCAACGTTTCCGCCCACGGACCGATAACTGCAGCTGTACGTTGTTTGTTCGTAGTTTTCAGGGCGAATAACAGTGCATCTATGAACAATCTCAGAAGTAGAGGCGAATAGAAACTTGTGGCAAGAAGCAAAGCTGGGTTTTAGTTACGGACAGGCACGTGGAAGAGCTCAGCTAGAAAACAGCCGTGAGATCACAGCTACGCCCTTAGCAACAAGTTTTTGCGTATGAAATTACAAGCTATTGCCCATATGTGTTAGAATGTGTACAATTTGTTACTAGACTTACAGGAACTATAATGGGAAAGATCTGAAGAAATCAGGTAAAACTGACAAATAGGTTACTGTTACCAAGCGAAAGCTCATTCATTCATGTTCATAAAAAGTGGAATTACCACCACATCACAGTTAATCCTCTTTGATATATGATTAAAAGCATTAAGGTGCAGTTTAGTTTCATCAAAGCAACAGCAACACATCAACTTGATAAAAAAATTTCCTTTACATAAAGATTCTGAAGTGTGACTTTGAATTCTGACATTTGATCAATAAAGCTTTGTGACAACTGTATGATGTTATCTTGACTTCAGGATCTGAAAAGCTAATCCAAAATAAGCATGTGAAGTTGGCATAGAGATTAAAGACATGCACTTTTTAACAGATTTAGAGATAAGAGATAAGGGCAGGTTTGTCAAATATTTTGTATAGAATATTCTCTTAAAAGATTTTGCAGGTATAACTAAATTTGTCTTCAATAAATTTGAGTTTATTAAATTGCAGTGACAATTACAGGGCCTGTTATTAGAAATTCAGAGCCCATGTCTATGTGAAAAAGAAGAATAAAACTAGAATTTAAGTACCAGTGAGTACCTGCCTTTAGTTTTGCACCACTTATTAAAATGAACGTGAGCTGTAATTTTAAAGTGAGATTATACACAGTCAATAAGTAAAATTTTGTTCAAGTGAGGATTTGCTTCTCTGGCATTCTCAGAGTTTTCATAAACTACAGTGGCATTTCTGAGACTAAAACAGTATTAAGATGGTAAATTTGCTCTGATCTAAAAATTGCTGACTAGCTTTGGGCTCATGACAAGGAGTAAGACAACAAGAGGGTTAAGGGCCCTTAATGGTCGAACCGCCGAGTAGCGTTGTTTTCCAAGTAAACACACCCACGAAGTTAAGACCAATCACATGATAGTTTTCCATGGAGAGAGGAGTGAACAGTTTGCCAAGGGGGTTGAGACAAGAAGGGGCTGATGATATAAAGCTGAGAACAAAATGACTAGATGTCTGTCGTGCGGCGGCGGCGGCAACACTGAGAATCGATTTCGACAGTTCGGTGCGACCATGCAGAGCCCTTTGCCGACTCCAGGCATATCGATATTCAACAAAATGTCACTTTAGTCTATTACACAGACAATTTACATTCTAAATTTAATCCAAAAACAATCAGTAATATAGTTTTATTATAATATTTAAGCACTTTTATTTGAACAGAAAAAAATATTCAGTAACTGGTACAACATTTTAAAATGTTGCATTTTGGTGCCATTTCATGAACTCAGTGCAAGTTTGGTTACCAGTTCATGAATTAGTAACCACATTTAGAACAACATTATGTTGACAATGACATTTTTTAGGGTGTACTAGCAAATAAATGTCAACTCATGCTCAAATTGGATTAGCCTAAAACAGGCTCCACCTGTCGCTAGCTGGCAGGTGGAGCTGTTAGCTAATGACCATGGTAAAGCCTGTAAAAGATGGAAATATTAATAGTTCTAAGAAGACAAATAGTTTTTGAAAAGCTGGTTATATGTAAAATGGTATGCTTAAAATTGTTTGCTTGACATGTTGAAAAAAATTGCTAATGTAGCATTGTTTGCTAACAAGCTCCATGTAATAACTACATATTGCGATATGTATGAATTAGCTAAACAGAATAATATATATTTCCTATAATATCCTGGATATATCAAAGCAACATATTAAAAGTGTTGATAAACATATTTTACAAATCAAATGACCACTGATAACCTACCAAAATATCATTCGGCTAAAAGATTTTCAACAATAGTTAAGTTGCGTAATCAGTATGTACAATGTTGGAGCAGCATGATTAAATCTCAACACCAAGCCATCGCAAGAACTTCCTGTTAATTTCTATTTTTAAAATTATGCAAGCAATACCAGAACACAACACCTGGAGTAAAACCCATGAACTTTGAGTTTGGGGTTGAGTTTCTATTTTCTAGCCATGCATTAGAAAGGCATCAGGAGGCAACAGGTTGCTACAAGAGAAGAGAACAAAGTAAGACCATGCCCCAATCGCAGTACGCCAACAAGAAGAGCACCGAACACACAGTACTGTAGATGATTTCTAAATTGAACTGAATCTTGAGCGAACTCCCAAAACCACACTAACCTGACCCGCACAGAAACACCTAAAAACAGAACAACAGTCAACCAGGGCAACACCAGAACCAGACTGCTCAGAACATCTGCCACCATATTCTTTCTCTCTCTCTGAGCTGTTTTAGGCGTGAAACTGCATCACTCTTATCTACTGGGATTCTTTTTTTTTGTTGTTAAGGTAAGACAAACAGGAGGCACATATGAGACACTCGGTTCCTTTCGTTTCAGAAGCAATCTGAACTGCATCTCCCTCATCTCCCTCTGGTCTCTGTGAAAGCTTCTTGGCTTCAGCAAACGTCCTATCTTATATTATTTAAAACCTCTTCAGTCACAACACTGACCACATATCTGATATTTAACCACGACTCTGAAATTCCTATCAACCTTTTCCTCAACGTTCTGCGACATTCTTCATCTCCTTCACACTGTGTCTTAGTTTGCAAGAACATGTGCGTGTTTCATAGATTTTCTGAGCACTACTTGATGAAAAGGAAATAAAACACCTGCGGTATTGCTTTTCTATGAATAGCATTGATATAATAAATACAACCTAGTTCTATTGTCAAGGAACATGGTGGAAAGAAGGAAATAAAGAGGATCCAAACAGAACACAGATGCTCATTTCTATATATAATCTTTTCAATCAAACACCTCATCACAAACACAGAGAATAAAGAGTTAAATTGGCTAAAACGATTCAAACAGCCTTCTTTTTTGTTAAGTCAGCTTGCATATGGTTGCATATGATGATGAAAAAAGAGGAAGCCATGATGAAATGGATACTGAATTACTACGACTTTACAGAAGCAGAGAGTATGTGGCTACAGGGGGAAACAAACGGCTCCTTAAATCACAAGGAAAAAGAGATGGGAATCCAATTGGAGAGCCGAATTGTTCTGGTCACTACTGAAGAGACTGCTGCTGCCACCTGGTGGGTGTGCAGGGGGGAATGATAGTGGTTTTTCTAGAAGGTCCCACCACCTGGTTTCCACGTGAAAGCCGGCGATTCCAAGATGCCAGACTCGGAGAGATCATTGCCGTCCTGGAATTGTCCTTCACATGTAGTACCGGTCAGGACCAGTCAGAGTCTAAAGTTACTTCAGGTAAATACATGAAAGTGGTGGTGATGATGAAGGCAATGACGCATGACGATGTGAAAGAAGCACTACTGCACGATGATTCTAATTTTCCAATAACAGATGTGAGATTAAATGGGATTGAAAAAGTTGGGATCCCTTCACGGAGACGCTGCTGCCGTCTCCCCGGACCTCCACCTGTAGACGCAGTAAGGAGGGGGGAAAGAGGGAGTTGAGACTCGATGGGGGAACACTGCAAGAATCTGGGTGGTGGCGTTGGTTGGCCATGCGGGGAGAACGAGGATCCATATGGGCGAGAACATTTGCCGTTGTTGTCCTGGGGTCGGGGGGAGGGCTGGCCAGATGGTGATGTCAGCGCTGTGGTCCGGGCGAGAGCAAGCATTCTCGCGGAAGTTGAGCTTGATAGACTCAATCTGCAGCAGAGGGGTTAGGGGGAAGGTAACAAGGGGGTTGGGTGGAGTTGGGAGGGGAGTAAAAGTGAGGCAAGGAGAAGGAAAAAAAACATATTTACAGTGAGGAAAAGAGGGGAGGGAGAGGCGGTGACGTTATAGGGGGTAGTTGAAATGAGGAGGGCAGAGGGATAGCAGAATTAGATGCCTGTAAGATAAAAAGTCAAAATATAATCAGATGGACTGCAGACATGAGAAATACAGATGCATTCAGACACAGCACACGCAGAGATGATACTGTATAATGGCTAAAGGATCCCACGTACTCTGGCAAACTTCACCCCCTCGTAATCGAGGCGAACTCAATGTCCGCGCAAAGGTCAGTTTTTCCATACTTGGTGCTTGAAAGTAAACTGCTCTGAGGTAACATGGTTCACCCTATATGCTGCACTGAGCTGTTAATGTTGAGCCAGCACCATTTTGTGGAAGTACTTGTTATCCACTTATCTGGAACCTGATTGAGGGAGATCTTCATACGTCCAGACTTCCATCTCCCCTGCTACCTCTGCATAGGGAAACCTGAGGCAGATCCAGAAGACGCCTGAGCCATCTCAGCTGGCTTTTTTTAAATTAGATATATAAAAGGAATTTGTCATGAGAAATGTGGGAAATCGGTATTCTTGACTATAAATTCTCAACCGTAAGCGGACAATGCGTGCGGCTCACAGAATACGCACTGCATGCCTGAGTATGTGGGAGCTTTAACACCGTGTTGGAGTCAACATAAGGCTTTCATACCTATGAACACTACCAACTGCAAAGTTTGAGCGTCGTCATAGTGTGGGTCTGTCTTGGCGCTTTAGAATTGGTGGAATCATGATAATGGAGGACCAATCATCAGTTTACAAAATGGCAAGAGTGGGGAAAATAGTTACCCAGTACACATTGAACTACTTTTGGAAGGAATAGCAGGCTAACATTAACCTCCTGGAAAGTCCTCAGTCTCAATCCTGCTGAAATGCTGTAGACTGTCCTTAAAGTAAAATGAGTTCAACTGAGAGCTGCACCAATAAGAGCAGCTCTCATCTGACCCTCAGTTCTGGGAACCCCTGGTCTTGTGGATGGTTCCTGGCAAAAGAACATTTGTGAGCATCTTTGACTTCTTCTGTCAGTCTCCTCCATCTGAGTTTCCAATAAGGTCATCAAACCTAAAGTGGAAACTTGGAGCGCATATAGAAACTTACTTGTCTCTGGCATTAGAGAGTCCAGAGCCTGGGGCTCTCGGACACCCTCACCATCACTGGGAGCCCCGTCCTTCAGCCCATTCTCCTGGGTATTAGGGGTCCCTGCCGGCCCCATCTCGTGGCATGGGGCTGGAGCCAGGCTGCTAGTTGCATTTCCTTCTGTCTCCTGCAGTCCCTCGGCCTAGAAATACACAAAGAGGCATGTCAGTTGGTGCGGATGGAACAACCTGGCAGACGAGTTTGCCTGTGAAGGTGAATACTTGAGGCTGGTGGTAAGAGATGGAATCACACAAAGCCAAAAGAGCAAAGGTTTTAACATCAAATGACCAAACAGGCATTAAGAATAGAGCACTATTCTTTATGCTGGTGTAAAATACTGAGTATGAACCTTGAACCGACACAGCTTTGAACATTAGGAATGTTTTAACTCTTCCCTCATTGACTTCAAACTGAAGCAACCATTAGAACCAAGTCTACCAAGCATAAAGAGTTGCATCTATGAGACCACATGGATGCTCTGCCAGCAGTTTCAGCAGTGATCCAAATGCCTTTTGTAGCTTGAATTCAATTTTGTTAAAATTTTAATTGAATTCAGTTTATTTTTATAGAGCTATTTTGTCTCAGTGCTGAGGTGAGACCTAACAGATTTACTTTCACAAGTGTGCAAAACTTTATTAGAAATTGCTTTGGATTTATTTCAAATGTAACAGACATGGAGACGGAAAAGAAAGGGAGACAGGTGTGAGAAAATGTTTAAAGGGAAAGAAGGAGATAAGAATGCAGTAGAAAAAGGATAAAAATAATACAAAACAACCTAGAAGTCTGCTCCTACATCTACAAAAAGAGAAAAAAAACTAAACAAAAAAAACCCAGAAAAGTTGATGTATAAGACACAAATATTTTGCAAATACTTTGAGAATGCTTTGAGTGGGTAACCGTTGGTTACAACTGAATCCAGAGTCAACAAGTACTTTGGAGCTAACCCAGGAATTAAAATGATAATGTTTTTTGTTTTTTAATCTCTGCTCTTTATGCAGAATTGTTTACGGGGCGGGGGGCAATTTTTGTCTTCATCTTGTGGTCATATGCTGTGGGTGTGGATATAGTCCAACAATGGCACCTTTACAATTTAAGCTGTAAGTCCTGTTTACATTTTAAAACGCTGTTTACATTTTCATTTTTAAGAGATTTAGGCTGCACTTCATACAAAATTAAAAATAATGTGTTTTTTTAAATTCAGTTTAAAATCAATCAATTATTTTGCACTAAAACAGATTTATTAAAATGTAGGTTGAGATGTATGAAGCACTTTAAGACAATTAGCTTCAAGGTTTTTAAATACCTTTTTGGCTTTAAAAAGGACGATCTTTGAATGAGACAAGCTTAAAAAAAATTTAATATATGGGAAAATTTAGTTTACAAATTCTTTAACATACAGTTTGTAGCTGAGTTATGCATTATAAAAAAAAAGGGAATCATTAGTTTCCTCATCTCAATTCATCCTCCTGAACCTAATATCGCCTTTTCTCAAGAACTGGATGTGTACAATTTACTAATTACCCCAACAATGGCACCTTTACAATTTAAGGTGTAAGTAAACAATGAATCAATTCTATCAGAAGTCTCCATCTACTCATGGGGTGCATCATACCTGTGTGGTTAGGGATATAGTAGTGAGATCTCCAAAAGATATCTTTTGCATTTTATTAAAATTGGTTGATTTAACTGCATGACTCGTTTTTGATCTCATGAACCTGGGTAAAGACGTAAATTCAACAGGAATAACCATGTGCCACATTGGTTAGTGTTTACATGCAGACATACGTAGCTCTTAGCTTTGTGCAGATGTCAGCAGTGTAAAAACAGCAGTTTCTGCCCTACAGGCCGTCTCTCCACGCTAGCCTCACCTTGACGTTCCCTCCTCCAGGTGAATGGCTCACGTTGTCCACTGACCCCACTTTGGGCTGAGCCTTTTCCCTAATGTTCACTTTGTGGGACTCGATCTTCATGACGCCTCCGCCTGCAGCGCACGACAACAATCAGTCTGATAATCAAACGTCAGGAGAACAGGCGCAGCAAACAACTTCACCAGGATCTCGTCAATTTATACCTGGTCATTAAATAAATACATGCATTTTCTGGTCAATGCATACAAGAGAAGATTATTAATACGTCACAAAAACGAGAGAATAACTAAGTTTAACTAGGCCATTTCACCAACCGTCTTGACGTCATTGTCCTGTTGATGACCTAATTCCAACAAGGCTTCAGTTTTCAAACACATAGTCTCACATTTAACTCTAGACTAGCTTGGTATACAGAGGAGTTAATGGCTGTCAAAATTACTGCAAAAGATATTGGTCCTGTGTCTGTAAAACAAGCCTAAATTATTAGCTTTCCACCGCTGTGCCTGGCCATGCCATAGGCTGTAGGTGTTCATATGCCGTGTTTTGTTCACTTCAAACATGGTACTGACCTTTCCTGCCAAACAGCTCTACTTGTAGGTTTCTGCAGACTTTAAATGTATTAAAATGTATTAAAAGTCTTAAAACCATATCTCAATTTTAGCTCATAAAAATAATTAAAAAGCCCAGAATTCCCATACAAGGTCTTAAATTTCCTTCAGTTACGTTTTAAAATGACACATTTCTTCTTTATCCATTGCTTCTACCATTCACCGGCCAATTAAAGCTTCTTTAGGGAAATAAGTAAAGGTTTGGTATTTTAAATGACTTCACAGGCTTCAGAAGTATACGCTCACAAGAGGAAATGTTGTTCATAAAGTTAACCAACACAACAGGATCAGAGCAAGTCTTGGCTCACCAGGCTTGTGCTTGATGTTGTCCTTGGATCCGCATTTTGAAGTCACCTTACTTACGTCCACCTTCTTGTTGAGTATCTGCACCTGTTGAAGTTGATAAAAAGATTTTTTTTTAGTTCAGTTTTCATTCTGAAAGCACAGACTGAGGTTAGGGTCCTTTGCCGGGTTTACTTCATCTCAGGAAGGAAAACTAGAAAGAGTAAGTGTTCCAAGCTGGAGAAAACATTATAAAAATGAGAGTTTCATTTAAAAAGCTACAGAAAGTTCCATTATATCCATTCATCTTTGTGTTTGAAGAACTTCTGATCATTCAGAGCTTCTTTAGAAATGTGGACGCTGATGTTAGCGCTGGGAATGTCTTTGCTGCTGCTACATGTTTAGAATTGCGATATTTTAAGCTTCACTGATGAGCTAACTCCTTTTAGCACAACTTGAACACAACAGGGCAAAATCGGATCGTTGTTCTGAAGCATAAATTAACCCCCAGTGGGTCACGAGAAGCAAATTCATTGGATATTGCTGTCCTCTGCAGATGTTGCTTGTGCATCAGATTTATGAGTGTACCAAAAACGCACAGATACAATGCTTCTGGCCAGAACTTTTATTAAAACAAACGAAAAAAAAAAAAAAAAAAGGCAATTAAAAATTTTTAACATGTTAAAATCTATGTAATTAATCAAAATGAATGCATAAAAGCCCCGGTCTTAGAAGTTACTGTATTTGAAAGCAGGGCCAGAAAAGCATCCTATGATAGGACCATACATTCATGCTGCCTAAAACACCTGGGTCAATGTGACACAGTGACGCATAGAAAAAAACAACAGTCACAGCCAATCAGAGTTAGTGGCAGAACAGGGTGACAGAGGGGAAGTTTAAGGAAGCACGGGGAAGGTGGAGCAGGTTCTGCAGCGGGGTGGGGGTAGCTGGGTGTGTAGTTCTGGTTTGAGCTTCAGTGACGTCACCCGCTGGTTTTCTGAATGGACTTGAAACTTGGAGTCCTGCTTTGGCTTTTTTGAAAGCAGAAGGGACCTCATCTGGTGATGAAATTCTTAAGAACCTGGATCCCTTAAAATGATTGTTCAAGGAACCACCAACTGACTTAGAAAAGTGAGCAAATTAACTAATTAAATTTGGTTAGAAGATTAAAATCTAATTTGTCATCTTTGTTCTGGTTTGAGTCGAGTTGTTGACTTCCTGACTGGAGCTTCTGAGCAGAGCTTGTGGGCCAGACAGTACTTACATTCCCTCCACCAGGAACATGCTTCATATTGTCCTTGGAGCCCAAGCGTGAAGTGACGTGGCTGAAGTCCAGCTTTTTGGAGACTATTTGAACCTATATGAGCACAGCACAGCGGCAAGAACGGAGAAGGCAGAGAAGGGCCAAGGAAGGGAAGGGGAGCACATGGGGAGGAAGTTAGACAGGAGAGGTGAAGCAGAGGGTGAGGAAGACAGGATAGGAGAGGCAACCACCACAGCTGAGGTTAGAAGGACAAGACAGCAGGACAGAGCAAGATTCAACAGAGCAAATTCTACCGTGGCTGCTAATTCACATTCAAAAATGTAATTCTAGAATACCTTGTTCATCATAAAGAGTAACTAAATGTTGGTATAACTCATACAGTCAGAGTTGTAATAAATGGTGATGCTGTGGACGGGAAAGACCTCAGGAAGAAGTTAAATCTGAAAAAGCCTCTGACTGCACACTGTACTGTATAACAGTCTCATTACTTGCAAACAGTTCAATATCTGGGCAGCAGAGATGACATTTTACACTAACGTGTCCTGGATGACAAGCACTGCTAATCCACCTCATTTGATTTTGCCGCCAGTCTTTAAATCTTTTTCTGGCCGTTGAGATAGAAAGCCGCACCGGAAGACGTTGGAGATGGGGATATGCACATTGCTCATTATGATGGATGGATGGATGGATGGAAGAGATGATTTGAACTTCCTCCTCCTCTCGCTGCTCTGCATCCAGGAAGCCTCCTCCTCAACTCCCTCTGGGATTTGGGTCCGTAGTTCGGGTATTTTTAGATGCTAATCAGCTGCTCCCAGTTGTAAAAATGTAAGAATCTTTGGAGGTAAGGAATTGTTAACACAAGAAGGCAAATAACTGCTTTAGGAGAGACTGAGTTGCAATGAAGAAGATGTGTAAGAGAGTCCAGCGAGCACCAAGAGTCTCGTTATGAGCTGCTGGATCAGGTTACCAACATGGCAGAGCTTGATGTGAATGCACAGTGAGGTAAAGGCTTTAGGACAACAACGATGTGACACCAAGGACAACAAAGAGGAACCCTCCATCCAGGAAAAGACATCTACGATGGGTTAGCCATTATGGGTGTGCTGCCAATAGCAAAACATTCTGATGCTATCCATGTGTAAAGTTGCTCATCATCCAAAGTGAACTGGGCTTCCTCAACGTTCTAGTCAAGAACACTGGTATAAATGAAGTGAGATGATTCCACAACAATTTGGTGATGACCTGCACATTTTTCAGTATTGTGGGAAATATAAGGCAAAAGTGATAAACGCTGAAATTTGGAACTTGTGTTGTAAACCACATACTGAGATCATGTGGTCCGTTCTTAAAAAGCAGGTGAAGAAGCAGAGGCCAGCAAACTGTGATTAATTCTAAGCAAGGGATGACAAGAAGTTGACACTGCAGTCGATACCCGCCATGTCAAAACAACTCTATATTAACTTTTTCTTTTTAAAAAAGATGTTTTTTTTAAAAAAAAAAAAAAACGCTTTAAAACATAAAATCTGTGCAATTATTTACTGTTTAGACACACAAAAAAGATCTCAAAATACCACAATATCTTTGTCCCTTCCAAAGATCTGGCAATGATTGCAAACCCTGGACAACTTTGATATGACACAGAATACTTGTTTAAAGCGCTGAAATAACACTGGGTTCTATTTTGACCCCCCTACAGCGTGATAGTTATAGTGAATTAGAGGCACATTATGGCAGAATACATAAAATGGAAAAAAAAAAAAAAACTGTTCGCTATTGGCTGAGGCTTAATTAATTCCTCAGTCCACTCTGATGAACCTTCATCATGAAAATCTGTCCATGTACATGAATGTCAATAAAGCCTAAATGGGAATCTCAGATTTTTGACAATGCCATAAATGGCAATGCTACTCTCTTGCAGCAGGTGGCGCCAAACACAACGCAGAGAGTGAGATTATGTGCAGAGGGAGAAAACCAACAACTGGTTGTTTTATAGAAATACAGCCGTGATATCTGCTGTATATTTAGAATTTCTCCCCCATGAATCACAAGGACACACATCTATCCTGATATCATGAAGAGAAATCTTTAATACTTTCTCTTAAGATCCAGTTTCAGAGAAAAACTGTGTACACCAAATCAAAGAAACCAGACTGGGCTTCGCTAACATAAAATCAGCTGTGACAACACTAAGCAGTAATCATCAACATCAGTCCACTTAACACTAAAGAACTACACCAACACAGTATTTGGCAGAAGCTAATGCAAAAGCGCTAATGTCAATTTAATATCTGCCCTAGAACTGCAGCCCTTGAGCACCAATTTAAGTTTGACATTACAATTTACATATTTTATAAATACATGCTGTATTTATGTTCGTACTTGCTCTCTACCTTCCTTGTTTGAAATAAAGTTATTGGGAAAAAAAAGAGAGAACATGAGAGGAAACGGAACTTTTTGTGTAAACAGTCTTTACACATTTCAAAATAAGAGCATTAATATAAACTACCTACTTGAAGAATTCTTAGCAATTAACAACAAAAACTTCAACACATCTCATATCTTTTTTCAGCTGAAATTTTACTAAATTGCCAAGTGAATTAGTGCTTTTCAAATTATCCAGAAAAAAATATGTAGGGGAAGCTAAGTGTGCTACATGTTTCTAAAAATAGCAAAAGCGCTAAATGATAAATTAGCTTTGCTATAAGCGCAGTAGTGGATGTGCACCCACCACTGAAAACAGCATAATGTTTGCTTTTCATTATTTTCCAAAACATTAACAATCTGAAAGCACATACAATGAAATGCTATAAAGCTAAATAATATAAACGAACCAAACATTGGAGCGTCCACTAAATATGACTTAAAAAACATCCCAATAAAACATCCAGTTAATCGCCCTCCTGACCATTCTAGAACCATGACAATAAGACTAACTAATAAGACTAATTTGTCAAGCTTCTGACATGTAGATCTGCTATCAAAAACAGCAGATGAATGAATGAATGAATAAAGGAATGAATGAATGAACAGAGTATAAAGAAGTGCATGTTGGGGAGAATGGAGGGGGACTCACTTTGCCCTGGCTGCTTTCTTTGGCTGTGATGCCCCTTTTCTGAGAAGTAGAGGCCACCTGGGAAGAGAAGCCGGCCCCCGATCAATGAGAGCCACTTGCAACGACAAACTGAGAGGAGGCGGCCGACGTGCACAAAGACATTTGTGGATGTCAGTGGGTAGTGAGTTAAAAGAGTGAGAGAGATTAAGAAACTTTCCAAAAAGTCCAAAGGTGGAGGGTATATTAGTAAAATTAGGCCCAGATAGGGGGACACAAAAGAAGAATGCATTGATCTAAGAAGTTAGCTCAATGAGGATTTTGTTCCTCAAGCAGTCGAAATGTTTTAAGGGTAACCAACGATCATGTCTTTGTGTATGCAAGTGACACCTTTGGGGGTGGATTGTGTGTGGCATGGTGGGTGAAAGCCTTACTATGGAGTGTTTATTGCAGTTAGTTAACATGCAGAGGAAAAGGTGAGAGGTGAGAAGATGATGACGATAGAGACCATCTCTACTTGTGTTGGGTGCTGGTCGTTTTGGCCCTTCACTACTTCTGCTCTTGTAGTTTTGGTTGTTTCAGACTCAATGTTTCCTTCATCAGTTTGTAGCAGCTGGGGGCGTATTTTATATTTTATATGGTTTAAATTAGTTGTAGATATTCTATTTGTGGTCTACTGTGCTGAAATGCCGTTATTTATAATGGCATTAATTAACATTAATTAAGATGTGATGGTTTGAGCAGAGGTCAGAGTGTAAGTTTTAAATTCACACACAAAAAAAAAAATTCATCAAGCTTTTCCTGCAGTTTAAAATCTCATGGAAAATCTTTTTAAATCAGAGAGGGAGAGGTTTGCAGCACCATCCCTCCCCCACCTGCTTCCTGCTCACTGCTGGTCAGCTGGCTGAAACGAGGGTAAAATGAATGTTTTTCTCAAGAGACAACTTGCTTAGCCATTTACATGTTTTAAAGACACAAAAAAAGCCTAAGAAACTAAAAGATTATTGATTTTAACTCTTTATGTAAAGATGTTCTCGAACAACCGTTGGCCATCTGTTTAAACTGAAAGCAAGTAGACTATCCACCAGATGTGGGGGGCTTGGCCATCCCCATCTCATGGGGATGGCCAAGCCCTCTTACATATGAGGGCTATTTAGAGAGATCAATTAGCATAACATTTATATTTTTGGACTTTGGGAAGAAGCCGGAGTACCAGGAGAGGACTCATGTCTGCTGTGGTAAATCATGCAAACTAGCAACAGAGCTAACATTCAGCCTCAGTAGGTCCTGTGCATTTCGTTTGAAATCTTTCTGTTAATATAGACACCGACTGTCGTATTTTTAATTAAGATAATCAAACAGTGAGGAACCCATGATGGCTTCTCATAGCACATGCAAAAAGCTACGAGATCTAAGCATTTTTATGACTATTCACCATTCATAGTCGAATTCTTTGTTGCATTCAACTACAAACAAAAATAACCAGAAACAAAATGGTTTTAGTGTGTAAGTAAGAAATGGTTTGTTTATGGGTACGAATCCACGAAGGGCTGAGTCGACCAGGAGCCAACATGTTTAGAACTGGATGCACACAAAGACACTTTTGCTCAAAGAGAAGAGCGTTAGAAGAAGCAAAAGTAAAGAGACAACTCCGGAAGACACTCCACCATTTTAATCACAGACCCTGCAGTTTGAGAACACTTCCAGTTAGTCCCGGAGGATTCGGAATCGGAATCAGAAATTGCATACTGGGAGTAAGGCAGTTGCACGAGAAGTCCATCAGACACAAAAGGACCTACCTTCCCGCCGCCAGGCTGGTGCTTTATGTTATCAGTGGAGCCGATCTTTGAGCGGACGTTACGGATGTCGGGGTCTGGCGCTGTGCCGGGCCGAGCTGAGGGCCTCTTGGTGGCGCTCGCTGTTGTGGAAGCGGTGGGTCGCTGGGTGCGGGGCACCAGGGGCTTCTTCTCTGCTGCTGTGGCCGTGGCGGACAACAGCGTAGCTGGTTTGGTTGCTGTTGTTCGAGTGCGAGACGCAGCGGTGGTGGAAGTGGTGCTCCTTGAGGTGGTGGAAATGGTCTTGGGCTTGGTAGAGTCGGCTGGAGGGAAAGTTCACACAGTGCATTCAAAAGTCTCTCCTTAATTTAGCTATAATTTTTTAACAAGTTTAGGAATTTGCAATCGTATTGTTTCTCTATGTTGCAACCTGTCCCCCCCAGCTGCCTCATGGAGGTCGAATGTCAGTAACTACCAGTGGTTTTAGCTGCCAAGCTGCCAACATAACGCGCTAAATCTTAAATGTACGCGTAATATATAGAGGAAAAACCGATGCAATGCTTGGCTACTAATTGTCAACACTATGATAACTAGATAACAAGAAACAATAATCACATTTTACAGCGCAGTAAAAAGTTTCAGTTAAAAAAAAACAGTGAGGGAAATAGAAGTAAGTTAATTATGCTAGCTTGACTTTGGCAACCTTAACATGTAGATGTGCTGCAGAATTTGGAGTGATTTGGTTCACAGTTAGGAAAAAAAAAAAAAAAAGGCGAGCCACACACCAATTCTCTGAGAGATCATCGGTGGAGCAGGTGTTTAAATGAGCTAATCAATCACCGCTGTGATAATATGATAATTTGTTGTAAAATAAACATTAAGCCTGAAAACAGAATACTGTAACGGACTGAATGTTATGTTTTTTTGTGTGGGCAATGTTTTCATGTTTTTTGGTGTTGAATCCTGATACACAAGTGGAGCCGTTGTCAATCAGTTCCTATGGCAACGGGTGTGTGCAGTCAGAGCAGCCCTACATTAAAGTAAGTTTGAACTGAAAAATTATTGTAAAAATGATTTGACACATTTTTTAAATGTATCAACAAGCAAAAACAAATGAGCATGATGGCACATAACATCCTTTATGATATGTGTGTATGAATGGAAACAGTCTAGATCTACTTTATGTGTCAATAATAGCTTCACAAAATCTACTTTATGGGGGAAGAAAATTACATTTAAGACAAAAACCAACACTATTAAATGAAGGATTTCTTAAAGAACTTCAAAGTCTCTCAAGATTTCTTGCTTAATCCGAAGGCGACCAGGTAATTGCAAAAAACAAGGCTGAATTATCCAAGTCGCCACACATAGAAGAGGAGAAAAACAGGAAGGGCATTCTCCGTCTCTCAACTCTGACAGATATGACAAAGGAGACAGTCTGTGAAATGAGAAACGGAGAAAGATGAGAAACAAGCAGAAAACCCAACAGGACAGACAAAAAGAAGCAGAAGGATGTTGGAATCACCATTACTAAAGGAAAATATTCACGGCTTGACTTTAAAATCTTCTCTTGTGTGGGTAAAGCCGATTTAACATAATATCTTTGACTTCAGCATCCACAGACAAGATGCACTCAGGCACTACATTTGTGCCAAAGGAAATCTGTCATCCATATTTATTTGGCCCCTCTTGTCAGCTATTCCTTCATACTGCTGAGCCATGCTGAATCACATGTTGTGCTATCAATCCTCCCTGAAAGCTTAGGGAATATCTCTGACTCTTTTTCAGGACACATTTAATTGAGGAAATCCGCCCCGTTGCTTTGGCGGAGCTTAAGAATAATTTGACTTTCTATATACGAACCCGGGCAGATTAGACAACTTGAGGCTGCATCAGCAAGAGCTGCAAACTCCTGTCAACAGCAAGCAGCTGGTAATCCACAGGCTGCTGTGCTGGAGGTTTTAAAAGTCTATGGAGCCTTTTAGCAGCAAAGTCTTTCTCTGTACTAGACCCACACTCATGGTCGGACTGTCTATCTGACTCGGTTACCCCACTCTACTGGGGTCCACCGTCCGTCAACGAAAGTAATGAAGCTGTTAGGCAAAGAAAGTTTATCTGATTTGCAGTCAATCTTATAATATGTTTTTAAAATGTACCATTTTAAAAACAAAAATGGTGGTCAAATGGGAGCTTGGCAGTAAGTCTCTGACTTTTTGAACCCATGTTAGCAGGAGGTGTTCAGTAGTCCGCGTGGCTTTAACCAGTTCTTTCCCTCACCAGACTCCTCCCTAGTCTAGCTTCTACCACTCCAGATGTGGTACAAGCCGGGCCAAGCCAGGTATTGCACACAATTTGATTGACAGCAGACCATTTTCATTAACTGAGTCATGGATTTACCTTAACAACAACATTTTTAACCACCTTTTTTGTAGTAGTAGGCAAGCTACAAATCAGTAATTCCATAGTCAAACCCTGAGGTCCAAACCTTTTTACCAATTGTGACAGACGAGCACATACAGTGTCAACTGGATGGGGAAACCCACAACAAACAACATCAACTGATAGGTTTTGGAGAAACTGACCACCTGAGAGTCACTTTCTCCATAAATGATGTCATGGGAGCGTCGACCACAGCTCCTACACAAACACGGTCCGCATAGATGTCCAAGTTCCTCCACATATTCAAGTCGACATAGTGAGGAACACACTCCCAATGGAGACACACCAATCTTGGCTTGAACTGAATTAAGCATTAGAGGGCTAAAGTCATAGGGTTTAACTGAAACATGTGGCGACAGATAAGGTTAGCATGCAAACACTGATTATAAATGGCCCAAGAAGACAGCCCTGAGGAACCCCACATTTGATTTTTAGTCACTCATATTTATAATTGCAGTCTAAAATATCCCTGAGACGTATAACATTAAAATATAACTGAAAAGACAGAAGAGGAGAATACAGGATTTAAGATGTTGGAAATACAGAATTAATATGTTTAAACCAAAAGCTGGAGTTAAAAATGTAGCAGTAAAAATGTGGTGTATTCAAGTCTGACCGTATAATTACAAGGGTCATTTTGAAGAAAATCTATTGATATCACTTTGTATTTTTATGAATCAGGATGTGTGATGTCATGAATCTGTGTCCATAATTTATTAATACAAACTGGAGGTGTTTTGTGATACCTGTTGAAGTCCTAACAGTGGTGGGCTTCTTTTCTTCTCCTGGTTTGCTGCTATCAGTTTTAGAGGCTGAAACAAACAATGCGAGAAAATATGTAAATGAATCAATGAGAAAGAGGCCGACTTGCAATAGCTGGGTTATGTCATCCAAACTGGACGTACCCAGAGGCTTTTTGGCTGCAGCAGTAGTAGTTGTGCGAGTGGACGCGGCTGTGCGCACTGATGGAGCGGTTTTGGTGGCTGCAGTGCTCACCGCTCCGTTTTTGGTAGCGGGGCCGGAGGCAGGGTGACTCGTGGTGCCGCTGCCGGCCTTCGGCACCAGAGGGCGCTTCTCTGTGGTGGACTGTGACGGGAGAAAAGAGTACAGAGAAGCGATGAATCAAAGGCTGCTGACTGACTGAAATTCAGGTCAGACTTTTTCATCCGTTTTTATATTAGATTCTTTATTACCCCCCTTCCCCCCGGTTTTGGGCTTTCAAAGTTGCTAAAAATGAAAATGCATCCTTTTTAAAATCTACGATTTCATATCATGAGGAAATATGATTTCATTCTGTTAAACATGATTGCATCACCATGTAGCCCGTTGGATGATGCCATGCTCCAAATCCAGCCCAGCCATCCTGAACTGAGTCACCTGCACCCCAGGGGGCCGGGGGCTAAATAAAGGCCGACAGCGCCTGGGTTACCATTTAAGAAGGTCACCAACAGATGGGGACAGAGAGGTGGATTTCAAGAAACTTCATGAACCTTGATACAACTGAAACCTACAGTACAAAGTGAAGAAACAATTAATCTGAGGAAGTTTTTAAATGCTTCTAGGAATTTGCCATTTTAATTGAGAAAAGGTAAAATAACCAATGCAAGTTGCACAACTGAAGCTGATATATTTCCCAAGACTGAACATCTGAATAGACTCCATTGGGTCATGCTATGAAAATGACAGACATCAATCAATAAACCATCTATGGTTTTATGAAACCTGGGCAAACAGTTATAAAAGAAAATTATTTGTGGTTTTCTAATTTTGTTTTTCCACATAAAAAATGAAAAGTGTAATGTGCATCTCAGTCAACCCCCTTTACCTTAGTGTAAAATGAGTC
Source organism: Girardinus metallicus (assembly GCA_903067095.1). Taxonomy (NCBI): domain Eukaryota; kingdom Metazoa; phylum Chordata; class Actinopteri; order Cyprinodontiformes; family Poeciliidae; genus Girardinus; species Girardinus metallicus. The sequence continues at coordinate 19,899 of CAEGAE010057692.1, forward strand.
CACCTCTACAATCCAGAATAAGCATTAAAGTCCATTAGTGAACTCACAACATCATGATGACCTTCAACACATAACTCAGGCCAGATGTGGATTTTTTAAAGCAGTGTTAGGTTAGAGAACCCTGTCCCATGCTCGCAGAGCGCTGTTCAATCAATCATCTGAAAACGGAACAACTGCAAACCTGCATGATTGGGACAAATAGACAGAAAACATGTCCCACTCCAGGGCTGGAGTCCTGCAGGCTGTAGTGTGTCCTTGTTCCAACACAGCTGATTTAGGGTGTTTCTACCCCTGATAGTTCAGTAGATTCGGTTCAGTTTGGTAAAAGTTGCAGCATTTGTTCAATTTTCAGCTGCTGCACTGTGTTAAACCAACCAAAAAGAGAGCAGCATCATATTTTAGCATTTGTAAGATTTCCCTTTTATTTTTGGCTAAAGACCATGAGCTGTTTCTCCAACTAGAACTAGACTCGCCTGTTTGTTTTGGTTGTATATACCCAGAATACCCTGCGGCGTAGCCCGCTTCCTGCTTTTGGAGCAGTCTATGGAACGTTTGGTGTTCACAAGTTCCTAAAAAAGTTCACTTCAACCGAACAGAGACCGAGGTTTTTAGGCAGACAAGAGTTCACTGTTTTGATCAGCATCAGAGTTCCATCAAGTATTCACTCCTCCCTAAATGAAGCAAACTTTCAAAGCAAACAAATTAGAGTTCTATGAAAGAGCCCAAAACAGGGCTGGTGTACATGCGTCCTTAAATGGCTAGATTACCTCCTCAACATAGCGGGAGAATCTGTTGAAGTTCTCCTGAGGTCTGGTGATTAAAAGATCATTTGATTCTGGTGTGTTGACCAAAGGTGACATCTAAGACATGTGAGCCATCGGCCTTTGAACCCTTGAACCTTTGAATGCCCTATGTTAACTCTGGACAAACTCTGGACATTTATCAGCAGGAGAATCTGCTGATAAATGATCTATTGGTTGTGTGTTCCATAAATCTGGTCTTTATGGAAGTGTGCCGAAGAAACCTGCCATGCATGACAGACAGCAGAAATGTAATATGTATCTAGTTGTATTCTGTGTGAAGTAAACTTTGAGATCGTTCCTATAGAGCTTTTCGTAAACCTTCATCTTGCATGCTTACCTTCGGTTTAATGTCTCGTGTGCCTGTGGTGGTGGAGGGTTGGGATGATGGGCGACTAGTGGAACTTGCAGGGGGTCGTTTAGGCCCAGCAGCGCTTATGGAAGCTGTCTTGGGTATGTTTGTTTTTCTGTCTGTGGTAGTGCTGGTGGAGGTGGGTGTGGGGCGTTTGGTGGTGGCTGCGGCTGAGCCGCCGGCAGGAGCGGTGGCTGGCCGTGTTTTGGCAGCACCGACCAGTCTGGTCACCCCTGTGGCGGGCTGCCACAACAGGTCAGTGATGGAAGGCAAAATAAAGAGAAGAAGCAAACAGAAAAAAAATAAAACATCAAATCATAGGTAGCAGCAGCAGGGCTAAGAAGTGCAAGCAACTATTCAAGAAAAAATGTCAAAATAATATGATGTGAATTTTTTTATTATAAGGATAACAGCTTAAAATAAAGAGAAACAAAACTGAATCTGAAGCATAAACAATGCATACTGTAAATCCTTGATGACTGATGAGTTACAAATGAAATATCCAGCCTTTTTTCCGATCGTTGAACACTCCTTACCTATAGGTAACATGTATACATGCTACATGTTGTTAGCACTCAGCTATATTCAGGATCAGTGATCTGATCAGTGATCAGATAAAACGCAAAAGACGTGTTAAATGTTCATTCAAGCTGCTACTTAACTAAAACAAGCAGGAGGAAGATAGCAAATTTCTGGAAGGCTGAATGTAGCTTGTCTAATTTGCTGAGACTTTAGAAAAGTCCAGTTAAATCTACTCCAGAAAATGCTGAATTAGAAAATGTTGGCAGTCTTGTTGGAATCTCACATATAGGGTAGGAGTTTGCAGCTAGCATAGCCAATTGTGGTGAATGTGCTGAGCTGCTATTCACTCATATAAGATTCTAAAGATGTTGATTTGTAATCACCTGTGAAAAATTTGGTTACCAACAACCAGAATTTGATGACTTAATTTATTTAACAACTCTCCAGAACTTTGTGCATCCAAATCAGTCCTTTGCAAGTATTCATTTTGTGAAAAATATTTTCATAGGGTATTACATTCCAGGCATGCAAATTCTGGATGCCGATAATATATCTGCTTTGTTGGATACAATTTCACTGTGCCCAATTCCCACGCTTGGTGCATAATTTGTAATGGTTGTGAAGCTAAAGCTAATAAATTGATGGAGACATTGTGGTGGAAAAAAAGGAATAAGTGTTGCTGTTGTCACTAAGTTGGGGAATGATTATTGATAACCGCACATGTGCAGACATGATCTGGTGGGTGGGTCAATCAGTCCTGCCTCAAGGCAGAGAGAAAAGGGACAGTAGGTGATTCAGACATCTGTGGAGGTAGATAAGATTGGTTTCAAATGTGTCAGCCAATCATTGTCACCCAAAATTAAGCAAATCGGGTCTGATTTATACGTGCACTCCTAATGTAGTTCTTGGAGAGAATTGGTAATTGTGTAAAACCAGTATCAGCAGGCGGAAATTTGTCACAAAATATTTGATTGGTGCATTAGGATTTTGTGGTAAAGATCAGCTCAGCGGTAATAACCTCCAAATGTTTCAAGAATTTCTACTTCTTTGTTTGTGATGAATCATAACTCAGTTTAGTTTTGGTTGTAAGTTAGACTTCCTCTGTTTAGAACTGGACTGATGAATATATGTGAATCTGCATCTGCATTGCAGTCTTGTGAAAACACGACTGCGACTCGTCTTGATGGATTGTGTGGGGCTAAGATGAGCGGTAGATCGCCTCTGCATGGAATAAGTCCTACCTTGGTCTTCCTGTCTCCAGCTGACAGGTCCTTGCTTGCTGTTGCGCTGCTTCCGTTGGTCACAGTCTTCACAGGTTTCTTTGCCTTGTCTCCATCTGCTTTGACAGCCTTTTCCTTCTTACCGTCTTTCTTCTCTACTGTCTTTTTATCCACCTTCTCCTCCTTTTCTGTTTTCTGTGCTTCTTTTTCAGCAGGCTTCTCCAGAGGCGTGGCTGCATTGTCCTTTTTCTCCACCGGCTTGGCTTCCCCGACGTCGGCCTTTTCTTTCTCTGCTGCTGCCTTGGTTTTCAGCTCCAAGTCACCCTTCGTCTCTGTCTTACTGTCAGTGGGGTGAAGCTGCTGCTCTGAAGTCGTTTCCACTTTGTGCTGGCCTTTGTCATCCTTTATCTCTGATTTTTCTGCCGTCTCACTTGTTTTGTTGTCTGCTTTTTGTTCCACCTTGGTATCCTGGTCCTTATCCAGCTTTTCTGCATCTTCCACTTTCCCGCTGGGCTTGCCTTCCACTTTCTTCTCCTCCTCTTTGGACTTCTCGTTTTCATCCACCTTTTCGGGTTTCTCACTGTGTTTGATCTCCACTTTCTCTTCCTTTTTCAGTTTCTCGTTGTTGGTGATCTTCTCTACATTATCATCCTTGTTCTCCATCTTGTCGATCATCTCCACCTTTTCAGTCTTTTCCACTTTGACAGGTGATTCTTCCATCTTGGGCTTTTTCTCCTCCTTCTCTTCCTTCAGTTGGACGGTTTCCACTTTGTCCATCTCTTTGTCTTTTAGCTTCTCCGTTTCCTTTTGATCATCCACTCTTTCTGCCTGCTTCTCCATGTCCTTTGTTTTGTCTGCTTGTTTTTCCTCTTTGACCTTTTCCGCCTCCTGATTGTTTGCCTTCTCCTTGCCCTTTTCTACCTCATTCGCCACTTTGACCAAACTTTCATTAGTGGTGAATTCAACCTTCACGCTCCCATGCTCAGCTTTGTTCACCACATCAAAAGCCTCCACCTTCTGCACACCATCCTCTTGTTTGTCCTTCTTCTCCGTCTTGTCAGATTTAACTGCAGACAAAGGAAAGGGAAAAAAAAGGTTATTACATTGTAGAGCCAGATAACCTTAAAAACCTTTAAGTGTAAAAAGCACTTAAATAATAGTTACTTTTGGTTCTGTGATAAGGAACCAATTTAAATCGTTGCTTCAAGCAACAGAAAACCCAAAACTGAGGCAATACGAAGCTAATGCTACAATGACGACAAATACAGGAGATATAACCAATTCAGCCACAAGATCACTGAGGCAGCCTTTGTAGTTTGTGAGAATAAAGTTGTCAGGTAAGAAATCGTCTGTTGTTCAGTTTGGTTTTTAAAGAAATCAGTCACCAATGTCTGTACATGTTCATTCTGCATGGTTTTACCAGTGAAAACTAGATGAAATAGTGAGTCTTTTTTTCAGTGTCTGAGCTAAATTAACAGTAGACTATCTGTAGTTCAACTAGCACTTTGTTGAAGCACCTTCTAAACACTGTTATAAGCAAACTAACAGTTCTTGATGTAACGTTTTGGCAGTAAAGTTAATTTCGCACCGTAACATAAAACATAATGTGATTAGGTACAGAAAGAGAAGACGTTAAGCTACTTCCCTTCGCTACCACTAAGTTTTAATAGATCAAATATCAACTTATCCTGTGGACAATAGCTGTTGGGAGAATTGAGAGTGCCGAAGCATCAGAGTAAAAGCGCTGCTCAGAACGGGAGAAGAAATTGTATCGATCTGAATGCTGACAAAATGATTATTTTCAGCTCCAAATTCATGTCCAGTAAGTTAAAAAACATACGAAAAACATTTGCGCAACAATCACTTGTCACAGTTTCATGTAAAGACAATCTGAAATTACTGAATAAAAAGCAACAAGTCATGTCTCCACTGAAGTAAATCAAATAAAATTGCCTTTAAAACTCTCAAACAAAATATTCGAAAGAAAACTGTTTAGGGAGCTGAAATAATCAGGCTTTAACACACTATTGGAGTGCGTTTGCATCCAGAAGTGTTTTTCATTTTCCTTGGCGGTAAGCTCCCCATACAGGAAAAAAGAAATCAGAATGAGAATGTGAACGATCAAAGGAGGGCCAACACAAAGAGATAAAGACAGGACTGGTCTTCGATCGTGGTGGCTGAAAGTCAGAGAAGCAAATATTGATTATCACAAATAAAAATATGGGAGCGGAGAGGAGAATATACAAGAGATGAAAAGGGAAACAACGGAAGAAAAACCAGGAGCAGGACATTTGTCAATCAATTTGTTTTTTCAGGTAAAATTGAATATTTGATATAATCCCAGCCTGGAAATGAATGGCTCTTTCTTTTGTTTGTACCCTTGCTAACAGAACCGGTGTTTTTGACGACTGTTGTGAACATAAAGTGGCCAAAACCTCAAACTGCGACATCTGACCCTTCCCAGAGAACACAAATAGGCACCTCGCTGTGAAATGCAGCAGCTTGAACAAAGACTTCACTTTCTGTGCTTTAAACATGTAGAGAGTTAGCAGATCAACCTGATCTTTTAATTAGGGCAGAAACCCGATACGTGTCACAGCTGTGAAAAGCCTGCAGAAAATGGCTTCATTAAAGCTACCAGCGGGAGCTTCCCCCCAGGCTACTTTACCCCCTCTAACACTTTTCCTCCTGCAAGCATCTCATTCCCACAAACTGGATTTCTGCATTTTATTTCTTCATATCATCTAACCTTACATCTAGTAACATTTTTAGTAATCTATCAATTCTCCTTCTCAAAGTAATCTAGCCAAACAGAAACAGTTAGCCAAGTTAGTTTAGCTAACTGTTGGTTAGCTAAACCAACAGTAAACTTGGTTTAGTCAACAGTTAGCAACAATGCTAAACCAAGTTTATCAGCTAACTTTAGTTAGGCAGCTAACAAGGGCTAACTAGTCTGATAGTCTGGGGCTAGAAGCACCCAGCATGGAGAAAGGAGGTCTTCAGAAGATGATATCATAGAAACAGGATAATATAATCATTTCTCTGAAGGTTCTGTAAGGTGCAACAGTCTAGTGTTTTACAGGAAATGGCTGATAATCCTCCACATTTGGCAGCAGAGAACAATGGGCATGTGGGTGCAGCGAGCCAATTCATTTCAAGGTTTCATTAGCATAATGAGAACACTTAAAGCTCATTTAGGGCTGTAACAGCTTAAAATCTCCCAGAGAGCTCTGCTTCCACTCAGTGGTTTTGGTTCTTGTTGTTTCAAGTTAAAATATGCAGACTCTGCTCTTCTATTCTAGCTCCGCTTAGGGCTGCCTCTAATAAAAATCCATGCTGGGAACTTGGATATTTATGCTACTCCGTCCCATTGTCCCATCATGATGCACAGCTTATTGTTTTTGTTTGGTAAACAATTGCAGACTAGTTACTGAAGCGCTTTTTAGCGGCCCCGAGAGGATTATGTAATAGGCCCCTGCAAAACGCTGCCCTAACAAAACCTGTCACTGTTTAGTGGGGGAAAAAAACACTTGAGATGAAATTGTAGGATCTGAAAATTGTAATAATCTAAGAGGTGATACAGCTACATTTGGTAGACATATTAAGCAGCTGTTGAAAGGTGATGGAACAGAGACACAGATTTTTAGTTTTTTCTGAAAAAAAAATTGCAATTATTTTCACAATAAAATAATTGGCATTGTAAGACTTGTGTTAGCAAAAACAATGAAATGTTCTTTTTTCTGCTCCTTTAAGCAACAGATAACCAGTTTTAGAGTATTGACTCTTAATGACTCAGAGGTAAACACAAAGCCCCTTCAAAAGCATTTCAACAACATCTAGGTCAAGCCACAAGGGAATTTAGTGCACCTCTAACACTGAATGCTAATTCTATTAATTCTATTTTAAAATATGAACATTAAACTTTAGATTTTTTTTAAATTTGAATCTTTAAAATTATTCATCTTAACATGCAAAAATTATATGTGATGCTTTGAAATATTGTACTATATTTAACTGATTAGATTAGAAATAAGTATCCGTGTAAAAATGAAAGCAAGAAAAGTGCAAGGAAATACGCCGTGCTCCAAATTAATTTGCAAGTGATTTTTTCTCAGATTTTCTTAAATGGTCAATACAAATGATGGTCAGTATAATTTTCAAGCCATGAACTATTACAGTATAAATCAAATTTTACTGAACAAAGCTCCCAATGAGAACAGTGTTTTTTCAAAAATAAAAAACTCAAAATGTTCTGTTCCAAATTATTATGCACAGCAGATTTTCTAAACATTTTATGGATTATAAAGAACTGCAAACGGTCATTCTTTGAATGTGCAGCATTAAGTGATCACATGTACTAAAATCAAAAGCTATTTCAATGTAAAA